>JZKD02S1472388.1:0-10829 GCA_000966675.3 Picea glauca | reverse complement strand
TGTGTTGGGTAGTCCATGTGTTCTCATAGAACATAAATATGAACTACATTATCAAATAATTGAACCAATAACCATATGAAATATTAAATAACTCATCAATACCAATATGGCTTAGATTCAATGGATAATGAGTACTAAAAAATATAGCCCAAGAGATATATAATGTGGGCTAATTCCCAATTCATGTAAAAATAAAATTTTCATATGCATATATTAAGTCTTAAATCCTTTGTCATATATGCATTTATCCTTTTCAAACCTTGTATTAAATTTGTGATTGGAAGTTATTTAAATAATCAATTAATCAATAAATTCGATCAATATTTATTTTTTTCGATGCAAACCCAACCCTTAAAATCATGAACATTTGAGAGAATTTCCAAGGCTGGCATGTAATTGAAATTTGGACAACATGATTTACATTGTATTCATCATATAAACCAAAAGGGATACCTTATTAATGATAGTAGGCATTGGTTTGTAATTCTTTATTATCAAAAATATTATTCCTATGTTGTGTAGTCCATGTGTTCTCATAGAACATAAATATGAAGTACATTATCAAAGAATTTAACCAATAACCATATAAAATCTTCAATAACTCATAAATACCATTATGGCTCAGATTCAATGGATAATGAGTACTCAAAAATATATCCCAAGGTAAAATAATAATATACCTAGTGTTATTTCCAGCAGAAGAAACAATGGGCATATGGCCTCATTGAAGAACATGGTAAGGTTGAGAACATGTTGTGTGTGTCTTTATAATAAACGCAAAATAAAAATCAAGTCAAAACTCTGCCAAAACTGTGAGATCAAGACATTTCAAAAACGAGAAAGGATGTAGTCAGCATGAATGGTTTCCATCAAACCACATGTAGCTTTGTAACCAATATTTTGGGTGACTAGTATTCAAACCCAATACCGTAGTCAAATGTGTGCTAAAACAAATACTTACAAACCAAGATTCGAAACCGAATACAACTCATCATAAAATAAAATTGAGTTCGAGTAATACATTGTTGGTTATATAATATTTTCTACAGTTAATGACCCTTGTTCATATTCAAAACTTAATCAATCATCCATTACACGGGTTTGAATTCAGTTCAACCCTAGACTAAGACTCAACAAAATTAAAATAACTTCAACTCTAGTCACATAATTTTCAAAATAAAAAAATCGTACGATTATTCAAGGTCAAAAAAAACTTTAGCATTTATCCAATATGGAGATGTGGGTTCGACTACAACCCAAACAATACACAGCCCATATCCATATAGCCAACATGGGTTGAAACCACAACTATACTCAACAAAATAAATATTTTTTTGAAGGCCGAGCATATTTACTATAGAGAGACTATAAAAAAATAGAACCCAGGTCGAAACTCATAATCGTTTACCAAAAATGGGTTCAAATCATTTCATTTCAAGAGCCATGGCTAATAAATATTCAGAGAAATGGAAAGAGATAATGAATTGAGAGAAGAATGCATTCAATAGAGGGAAGAAACAAAACTATTTTCTTTCCTTTGCAAATAGAAATCCTCAATAAACATTCACTATATTTCCATTATATGAGTGAAAAAGAAGGGAAGAGGAAATACACACTCAATATCAATCAAAACCACGACCATTTCTAATTCATTCACTTGCAAAAAAACATGTATAATATGGTTCATAAACTCATGAGTACATAGCTTGCCAAATATTTCTTATATACAAGTAGATTGACACCAAAACGATTGTTGCAACCACCAAGAGCAAGGTTTCCCAAAGTCAAGCTTAAGCTCTCTACAGACCAAAACGATAAATGGAATGAAGAAACTCCAAGCAACAAAGGATGGTAAAATGAAAGACTATGGAGTATATTCCCACGTCCTTTCCTTTCAATTCATGGACATCCCCATCATGTCAAAATTTAACTTCATACCATATGCATAATTCCAACTCAATGTAATATACCAGATATTAAAGTATGTAGAACAGAAATAAAATGCTAGAAATGGCAAAATAACAACAATATAACTAGAACGATCACCACAATATTACTGAAATGATATAAGAATAACAACAAAAATAACACTTTGATTCTGAAAGAAATGTTCACAGGCCTCTTCGAGGGGGCAACCTCTAGTTGAGAAGAGCTCTATTACAATAATATCCAAGCTAGGGTTCTCATACCCTCAACTCCTATTTATACTAAATATGTCTATCAAAAGAAGCATCTAGAGGAAGATCCTTCTAGAAGAGGAAGCTTCTATTAGGTCTTCTTACATTCGACTTATTCTATTTTATTTCAAGGCCTTATTAATATTGACCTTTATTACATCCGAATATATTGTTCTACCTATGTGCAGGTTAGGACGCTAACATGTCCTCCCCATTAAAAACAACCTTGTCCTCAAGGCTTTAGATGTGGAAATTGTTGCAGAATGGTAGCTGGTTCCCAAGTGGCATATGTTGGAGTTGTATCTTTCCACTGGACTAACACTTCCTTGATGGTTCTTTGATGTAGGCAATGCTCATGCTGGTCCAAAATTGCTTGTGTTTGTAGCCAAATGGATCCTTCTTTGGCTAAATCGGGAAGGTTGGTTTGAATTTGGCACTTATTTCCAATCGCCTTATTTAAGCATGAAACATGAAAAACAGGATGCAGCTTCAAATGATTGGGCAAAGCTAACTGATAGGCTACTTGTCCCACATGCTTGATAATGGCATAAGGACCATAAAATTTGGGTGCTAGCTTCTAACAATGCTCGACTTTGAGAGAATTTTTCTTGTAAGGTTGCAGTCGAAGAAACACTCGATCCCCTTCTACAAATTGATGTTCAGAGCGATCTTGATCTGCTTGTTGCTTCATGTGATTCTGTGCCATGAACAAATTCTCTTTGAGGGTACGGAGAATAGCCTCTCGAACTGTAATTGTTTGGTCAACTGCTTGGACCTTTGAGACACCAGGTATGTTTGAGAGAACTGAGGGTGGCTTCTGTCCATATACTGCTTAAAAAGGAGTCATGCGTGTAGCTGTATGGTATGAAGTGTTGTACCTCCATTCAACTAGGGTTAACCATTGAGTCCACTGATTTTTCTTTTCTGAGGTAAAACACCTCAAATATTTCTCCAAACACTTGTTGACAACTTCTGTTTGACCATCAGTCTGGGGATGATAAACGAGTTGAGATGCAATTGGGTGCCTTGTAGCTTGAACAATTCCTGCCAAAAATTTCTTGTGAAAGTTGGGTCACGATCAGAAACAATAGAGTGTGGCATGCCATGAAGCTTGAAGATCTGATCCATGAAAATTTGAGCCACCATGGATGTTGTAAACGGGTGTTGAAGAGTGCAAAAATGAACATACTTGGAAAGGCAATCAACAACCACCATGATGACTGATTTATTTCCCAATTTGGGTAAGCCGGTAATAAAATCCATAGAGGTCCTTCCAAATAGCAGGTGGAATCGAGAGCGGTTGTAGTGTGCCTAGATATTTGACTGTTTCTCCCTTGTTGTGTCGACAGACATCACATTCAGCGACAAAATTACGAATGTCATGTTTCATACCATCCCAGAAAAAGGAACGTTTGACCCTGTCATAGGATTTGGTGAACCCAGAGTGCCCCGCTATGGGTGTAGCATGAAGGTCAAAAAGTACCATAGATTTAAGATTTGATTGTTTAATTAAATACAAATGACCTTTGTATCAAAGTTCATCATAGAGCCAAGAGTACCATGGGGAAGCTGGAGCATTGGACTGGGATTTTTGGATCAGATGCGAACTTTTGGGATCTTATAGCCATTCCTGGCAAATGGCTTGGAGCCAATTTGGTACAATGAAGGAAAGAGAAAAAAGGGATCCTTCATCTTCATATTTGTGGGAAAGTGCATCCACAACCACATTTTCTTTCCCTTTCTTGTAAATGATCTCATAATCATATACAAAGAGCTTAGTCACCCATTTTTGTTGCTCCGAGGAGGAAATGCGTTCTTCCAGAAAATACTTGAGGCTTTGATGGTCTGTATTAATTTGGAAACATTGCCCCAATAGATAAGGGAACCAAAGATCAACGACATGCAAAATAGCCAACATTTCCTTTTCATAGATGGATTTTCCTAGATTTCTTTCAGATAGTTGCTTATTGGTAAAGGCCAAAGGTCGACCCTCTTGCATAAGGAAAACACCAATTCCTTTCCCTAAAATCTTAAGAAACGACCGGAGTCCAAGTGAAAGAGTTTTTTTTTAGGAGAGCAGTGAGAGGTGTTGCAATCCTTCCATAATTCTTAACAAACTTGCGATAATACCCTGTTAAGCTCAGAAATCCACGCAAGCTCTTGAGAGTATTTGGGTGAGGCCAGTATTGCATACCTTCAATATTTTTAGGATCCACCCTAACACCATCCTTTCCAATCAAATGACCCAAGTATTCTACTTCTAAGGCGCCAAAAGCACATTTAGACTATTTCAGGAAAAGTTGGTGCTGAGAGAATAGTTGGAGAACTCGATCCACATGAGAAAGATGGTTTGTCTAGGTTTTTCTATAGATGAGGATATCATCAAAGAAAACTAAGACAAAATAGCAGAGAAAAGGACGGAAAACATGATTCACGAGGCTTTGGAAGGTGGAGGGGGCATTACACAAGCCAAAGGGCATGACCAAAAACTCATAGTGGCCCTCATGAGTTCCAAAGGCAGTCTTGGGAATGTCTGCCTCTTTCATACATATCTGGTGGTAGCCCAAACAAAGATCAAGTTTAGTAAAGAATTGGGCACCACTCAATTCATCTAGGAGATCATCAATGAAAGGAATGGGAAATTTGTCTTTAATGGTAAGATTATCGAGGGCACGAATGTCAGGACACATTCTCCAAGAACCTTCTTTCTTCAGGACCATGACCATAGGAGAAGAGTAGGGGCTTGTACTAGGGAGAATAACGCCTGCATTAAGGAGTTCCTAGACCATTTTCTCAATTTCATTTTTTTGGGAAAATAGGTGACGATATAGACGAATATTGGGAGGAAGGATTCCGGGTACAAGGGGAATGGAGTGATCATGAACACCACAAGAAGGAGGGAGTCCTTGGGGAGTGGAAAATACCAATTGATGTTTATAAAGGATGGCTTGGAGGTCTTGCAGCATCGAAGGTGTCTTTGTTTCTTGTATGGCATGGAGTTGGGAGACAACACCATAATGACCTTTTTTTAGCAGCTTTTCCATGCGATGGAAACTAATGATCTCAGGTGAACTAGGAGTGATGCCTTGGAACTTATATTGGTGGCCCTCCTGGTCGAATTGTATGATTAAGTCCTTAAAATCCATGAGAATGGGACCCAAAGTCCTTAGCCAATCTGCACCCAACATAATGTCACAACCTCCCATGTCGATAACAAACATATGGGATTTCAGGTGGTAGTTACCAATTTGAAGACACACATTTTCACAACGCCCTCCACATTTCATGGAACCGCCATTGGCAATCATGATTTGGAAATTATTGACGACATGGATGTAGGAATGAGTTTCTTGGGCAATGCGACGATGAATAAAATTATGGGTGCTGCCACTATCAACCAGAATGATGAACTTTTGATGCTTGATGTAACTGATTAGCTTGAGAGTTTGGGGAGCGGAGAATACATTGAGAGCATTGAGGGAAATGATCAGTTTTACTTCGGGAGGGTCTGAGGGAGGGGTGATGTCAGTGGAATCAGGTAACTCAAACACAAGGGGAGTTTCTACATCCTCTTCTGAAATATCCTCTGAGATGGCCATAAAAATATTTTGTTCCTTACACTTGTGGCCCAAGAAATATTTTTCATCACAATTATAACAAATTCCTTTGAGTTAGCATTCAACCATTTCAACCCTGGTCAATTTTTGGATATTTAGTGGAGCAGAGGGAGTAGTGGGATTTATTGGTTTAGGGCGAGGGATAAAGGAGGGTTTTGGTTTTGAGAAGATACAACTTGTTGTGATTCATTATCTCTTTTAGTAGCCTCCACCCAACTTTGAGGCCAAGCCATGAGGAAATGGGCCCGAATCTCATCCTTGAGGCCACTGATAAAACACTATCGAAAAAAGGTATTAGACATGCCCTCTGTCCGAAAAGCTAGGCACTCAAAGGAAGCTATAAAGTCTTCCACTTTTCCTAATTGTTTCAACTTTTTCAAACGGCCCAAATGGTTGGTGTCAGTGTCAAAGCATTCATAAAGCTCTACCACAAAGTGTGTCCAAGCAATATACACTTGACGAGAAGTTTTTCTCCATTGTCACCATTGCCAACATTCTTGATCTAGATGGAGAACACCATATTGGAGTTTGGCCAAGTCATTTGTAATTCCATATAAATAGAAATAATGTTCCATTTGGGTTACCCAACCAGTGGGGTCTGAGCCATCAAATTTAGTCACATCCACCCGCGAAAGGCGTAGGCCACATTGAAAGTGATGGTTTTGAAAGTTATGGGAATGTGAGGAATGTTTACCATTAGTATGTGGATGTGAGTCATAGGAAGGGTTATCTGTAGGAATATGAAGCTTGTTGCAGAGTGATGAAAAGACAGATTCAAGTTGGCTGATTAGGTCTTGTTTGATTGCCTCCATTGAGGACTGCATGGTTGTATTGATGGCGACAACATTGGAACTGAGGTGTTTCACTTCTTGTTGGGTCTCGGTGAGACTTGAATGCAAGGTATTGAAGTGAACTTCCAAGTCTTGGCTATAGGTATGGGCCATGAGGATGAGGGAACCGAAAAGGTGCGAGTGGGGTCAATTTTTTTTTTTGTCTGAAAAATGATATGTATGAATGTGATATGGGCATGAATGTGATACAGGCGAAGAGATGAAGCCAATGGAATAGGTCTCAAATAATGGTGAAAAAAATTCCATATTATTTTACTTTTTTTACACCTGCGAAGTTATACTCTAATCTGAAGAATACTACAGTGATGAAATGCCCAAATGCTTAACCAGGAAGAACTGTGTAGTAATTTGGCAATATGAATATAGTTGCGTGTCAATAGATCTTTTCTGTTTTAAATTTTTTATGTTTCTTCCCCCAAGGGTTAGGTATTCAAGGGTTCTACAGACAAGGGTTTTCCCTGTGCTATAGCTCTATGATATACGTGCGGGGTCCAACAGTAGTACTCAGCCCAATATCTCAGGGAACTAACTAAGGAGGGTAGACTGTACCCTTAGCCATACTACTCGACTACCCAGGTACTAGAGAGTATCTTCCCAAGTGTTGTTCTTGGTGACACTATAACAGTCAGGCGACAAATTAGTTTATCTAAAGAGGGCTTCAGGTAATCTAGGCTGATCTATACACAGGTGTTGTCTGATGCGCTACCACTCGAAGGGGTACCAACAGGGGTTACAAGGGTGGCCAACAGATGTGCTCTTAAGTACCACTTGTATTTTGTGCGTGTATGAATCCATCAACCGCGGGTTTATGCACGTAACGACAGATCTTTATGGATTAAAGCTGTTGGAATACGTCTCTACCCTGAAACAAATTTAACGCACACTTTATTCCGAGGAAAGTGCTCTAATACCACTTGTAATATACCATATATAAAAAGTATGCAGAACATAAATAAAATGCTAGAAATGGCAGAATAACAACAATATAACCAGAACAATCACCACAATAGGACTGAAATGATATAAGAATAACAAAAATAAAAATTTGATTCTAAAAGCAATGTTCACGGGCCTCTTTGAGGGGGAAACCTCTAGTTGAGCAGAGCTCTATTACAATAATATCCAAGCTAGGTTTCTCATACCCTCGACTCCTATTTATACTAAATATGTCTATCAAAAGAAGCATCTAGAGGAAGATCCTTCTAGAAGCGAAAGCTTCTATTAGGTCTTCTTAGATTCGACTTATTCTATTTTATTGCAAGGCCTTATTAATATCGACCTTTATTACATATGAATATATTGTTCTACCTATGTGCGGGTTAGGACCCTAACACTCAACACATTACATCAACGTTAAACCAAATAAACCTTGAAACTGATGTTATACGCTATGCTACCTTGAAACAAGTGATACCATATATCACATAAATTCTCATAGCCTTACACCGTATGTTATGCCAAACTTGATACCATATAAAAATCATATATGTCAATGCATACCTACTGTGTCAACCTTGAGGTCTATGCCTTTTCAATTAAATGCTACCTCCAACATGTCATATCAACGCTAATATCCATATGAATAGGCCATGGTTCATACCTTTGTGTATGATATACCATATGTAAAAATTATATGTCTTGCACAAAATGACTATTTCACATATAGTCCAAATGTTGTGTCATGGATTTATTAAACCAAACTTCGTACCCTTTCCATGTATTGATTGTATTTTTATTTTCCATATGAAAAATAACATATATCAAAGTCAAATAAAATCAAATCACATAAACCATATAAACTTTTGAATGTTTATATATCTCAAATTTTGATAAATATGCAATTGAATGCCATAACATAAGAAAAGACTTTGATTTTCATTTTGCATATAATCATAGGATAAGAACCAACCTCTTGCAAAGTCAATTGATGAGTGCCATATTAATGTTTCCATACCAATGAGAAGTGAACAAAATTACCATGATCTGATGCTTTTGCAAAACTAGAATACATCATATTCAAATGAAAACAAGTATTTTGCATCACCCAAACATGTGTATTGAAAAACACCATGGAACATAATCAATTTACCATTACTTTGAATCATCGCAAATTAAATGAAATCACAACTGATATGGTGATATGCAAACTTGGTGAGGGAAATGTTATGCTTGAAAATAGTCACTTACTGTGTTTTCTCATAGGAGACCCCATATATTTATTATTTTATAATAAATGTATATGAAATTTGCAATAATTTGTAGTATTTCATAGTAGGTGATGAATTTATGAGTCAATATATGATTTAGAGGTTGATCCCTTTATCTATTTCATCACAATTTTCCCAAAATAGTATATTTAGAAAAAATAAGAAACTAAGGAACTCTTAACTATAAGTGAGTCAAGATAACTTATGTGATCTAAGAGTCTCAATACTTGCATGCTTGTGTATATATGTGGCCCATTGTGAGTACATACCGACACATCTATGGTTGTAGGGAAACCCGTGTTGATCCATTGGGATATTCAAGTTTTATTTTCCTTCTCTATATTGCCAAGTGTAACTCTTTATTTGGACATCAATTTCTCTAGTATTTCAACATATTTGATTTCTCCCACAATGAATATATGTATATGGTCGCATTCAACTACAACTATCTTTTTGTCTTCTGCCTAATACCCATCGGTGGTTCACTTGTAATCTATCAATATCTTTTTAATTGGCTGAAAATATTCAGGCGATATGAACATTGGAAGTTGGAGGTCGATCACTGATCAATTTATCTTATCCCACATTCTATTACAAGTGGATCATTCCTCTACCATATGATTCCTTGGATCCTCCATGATATCTTCCTAGTGCTTCAATATTGAGTGCATCCTAGCTATACTATCAACCATTAAAATATCAATTCCATGGTCTTCTTCTCCTTGGTCCTTCTGAATTTCTTTGATGAATTCCACCTATTTCAAATCCCTGACACCCATTTCACTTCACCTGAGCACTTATTTATGTCTTATAGACAACAATAGGGTTTCCTCCTAAAATTCAACCACCTTTTTTAGAAAGGTGGCTTGAATATGATAGTGCTTATCATGTTCTTGAAGGAAGTCCTTAACAAGATTAAAGCACCTCTGACTTCCTGATAATACTAAACTTGATGCCAGAGTGATGCTAATTATTTCCTTGCATATTCTAGATCTTTTTCTTCTTCCATAGCCTTGTCTAACAAGGCGTGATAAATGGAAATTCCTGCTGAGACCAACTCACTCATCCAAGCTCTTTTTGCATCAAGTATGACTTCTTCAGAGGTACTGAATATGAGACTATCCATAGTGAGATTTGTTTTCCTCTATGTTATTCTGATGATAGAATTACTCTTTCGATCATATGAAAGAGAATCCAAATCAGCAACTTCATCACTGGTTTGGGTATGGGTTGATCTCCCCAAGATGATATATTCTTCAAACTACGAGGAGTATGGAATTGTTCCATCATATTCTCCTAATTTTTCCCACTTCATTAAGTTTCTTGATTTTTTTTCAATGTTTGGGTTTCTTGATTCTTCCAAACTAATTGAGTTTGTTGCAAAATTTGTTCCTGTGTAGAGGGGTTTTCCTCTTCTTCATGATGCTTCAATATTGCATCTTTAATGTCTTGAGTATATTGACTTTTCCCAGCTGATTGGGTTTGATGGGTATCCTGAGGTTTTGAAGCTTATTTGGAGTCCTTGGGATAAATGATTCCCTTAGTTGGAATGTCAGTATGATCCTCATCCTGACCATCAGCTAATCCTATGATATTTCCTCCTTGGTCATGAGTATCCTACATGGTATCCCCTTCATTTTCTTGCATAGCCTTTTGTTCAAGCAAGTATTCAATAAGAATTTCAGTGGTAGGTTAGCTTTCATCAGTAATGGGAACATATATCTTCACTGATTATTCTTCATCCTTTGTTATATCAATTACATTAGTAGTTTTCAGAGTTATTTTAGTCTTTTCTTGTTCCATATTTATTTATTTTTCTCTTTTCACCTCTCTACTTTCTCAAAATCTTCCTTCTATTCCCGCTCAATATAAGTTTTCCTTTACTGCTCCACCAATTCTTCTACTACTCTTTTATGTTCCTTCAAATCCTTCCTATATTTTTCTTCATTTTCTTTAATCCTCTGCTATAACAAATAT
>JZKD02S1472366.1:0-10829 GCA_000966675.3 Picea glauca | reverse complement strand
AACCATTGTAACCCTTAAACTTTACTAAACCTAACATTGATCCCTTCCAAGCCATAATGAATAGCTCTTATAACCTTTAATCCTTATAACTCATAACTCCTAACACTTAAAACCCGAACCCCTTTATCCCTTACCGATATTACCATATCCGTAAAGCACTAAATCCATATAATCCATATTCGTAAAACACTAACCCCTTACTGCCATGACATCTAACCTCTCACCCATATAACCCATTACACACGTATCACCTAATTATTAACAACTATAACCCCTATAAGTCCAAACATGTATACTCTTTAAGTCCTGTAACTAATATCACCCCTAACCTCCCTAACCATAACGCATGTAAGCACTTAACCATTAATCTCTACTCTTTATAATATTTATAACCCATAACACCTCATCTAGTTTATAATTCATTTAACTTTTAATAGTTATAACCCATTATTTCCAAATACCTATAACGTCTTCATCACTTAAATACTAAAACCCTAGCATATATAACCCCTAAGAATTATCCCCTATAACCCCTTTATATTTGTATGTATTACCATTAACACTTAACACATATATCTTTTATCCATAATTAGCACCTATAACCTCTTCCTTTAAACCCTTATAAGGAGTGAAAATAAACCCTAAAATAGTTCAATAGCACCAAATTACTAAATCACACTGAAAATTTTTAAGTACTAACCTTCAAAATCTTAGCTATGTAAAGTCTGATCAATTCAATGTTTCTCTTCTTGAAAGAGAATTGAAATCAAGATTTCATAAAAAACCATAACACCATTTCATTAGAACACCCGAATGATTTTCGCAACTGTAGAAAATGATTGTCGTAACTATAGCAAATTTTTCGTAACTGGGATATATATATGATTGATTTGCCACAAATGACCGTTTGATTCTCACACGTGCCATTGTTGGTCGCTAGAGCGACTAAATGGTGGTTAGTCGCTAGAGCGACCAACGTTCGTCATTAAAACGACCAACCTGGAATGTTGGTCACTAGAGCGACCAACATTTGGACCCCGAAAAAAAAAAAAAGTATATTGAGTACAAAAAAAGCAAAAAAAAATACGACAAAATTCTAAATTGTCGTAATTTGCGCCCAATGTAGTAGTGAAAGGGTTGTACCTTACCTTGTGGGAAGAAGGGCCTAAAGGCCCAGAGGGGAAACGTAGCTGGAAAAAGATAAAATCCAAAAGAGCAAAACCTTCAGATGCTTCACCCAGGGATTCTCGAGAAAGCAATAAAAGACTTCTCAGCAAGAAACAGAGGGAACCATAAAATAATAAAATCAAGACCTAGTTGGAGGATAGGGGGTCTCGTCACGAGCCAGCCTATTAGATCCATGGGCATGTAGCAGTATGACACTACCATTCATCTAGTCACTATGCCAGTGTAGTGGCTCTTGGTGGCATAGCCAAGAGAAAGGGGGTCTCATCACGAGCCATCCTTCTCATCTCCGTGAAATGCTTCTGGGTAACATTGTCACCACTGGTCACCACGCCAGGACAGTGTCCCCTAACTAGTCTCTTGAAAGAAAAAGAAATAAGATAAAAGATAAAAGGCATTGAATGGGCTTGGAAACATTTTCATCCATGACAAGGTGCAGATCACCCTCTTCAGAGGCACCCACAGGTAAGCCATACATTCCCCTGTCATCACTACACCCATTGATTAGACATACCTTACCACCTCATCCACTTACATGGCCTAGATTTGCCTTCATTTGGAAACATCCCACGTCCAATGAGAATTATCCCAATAGGACATCCTAACATCCCCTCCAAACTTGGCTTTTAGAATAGCATAACGTCTTTGAGCATTTATCTAGGAAAAGGGGGTTTTATGCACATGTTTAAATAACTTGATCATTAGATGTGATTGACATTGCTATGATCCCTGTGACTTATGAGCCCATGGAGGGAATACTTCTTTTTGTTGAAGGGCCACACCCGACAGACAGGTACACCTGGGGATATGATTAGTTTGGACCTCCATAGGGCTAAAATCCCACCAGATGGATGTTGCGACCCCATCCAGGGGCAGAGACAGATCAGAGGTTTTCACTAAAGAGAGAGGAGGGTGTTGCACCAGAGACAGCCTGGCAAGCTTGGACCTAGGGGGTCTTTCCCTTCTCACTATGATGTAGGCCTTGGAAGACCCATGATGTCACCTCTATGACCCTTGACGTCACCCAGCATTTTGGACACTTTGGAGGCAGTGTGTGCCAAGTGGCACGTGTGGTTCAATCCAGAGGCCTTGGGAGGCCTAACGTTTTGCTCTTGGAAGCCAACGTTGCACTAAAAATGCCTAGCGTCATCCTAAAAGGGAATGATATCACCTTTTCTCCTTGATTTAGGGTTTTAATTTGTCATTTAATGTAAAAACTAGATATTACATGTAACTGGCCATGTCGGCCTTTTTTACCTAAGTTTGGCCATTGTAACTGTATAAATAAAGGATTTCTCCTTGTATTTTTTCATAATTTTTCACTCACACAAGTGTGAGGTCTGAAATTTGCACCTTAATTAGGGTTAATTGGCTGAAATTTGGTGCGCACTTCTTGAAGGAGGCTTATTTTGGACTATTTTGGCATTTTTCTTGGTGGGAGTGTTCAACTAGGCTATTTGCTAGATGATTCTTGGTGAATGTAAGTAAAATTTCTGCAATTATTCTTCATTGAATGGTTATAGTTATGTTTATCTTGCATTTATACTAAGATTATTAAATTGCTAGCTTAAAACCCTAGGAGATAAAGCACATGTTATTGTCCTTGCCTTAATAACTTTCACCTACTAGATTATGCTAAAAAACCGATTTTATTGAAGCTTTTGTTAAGGGCCTTGCCATTGCAACACCCTAGTAGATTTTACTTCATCTAAGTCATTATCTACTTCATCTATGAGCTAAAGAAGGACAAAAACTAGTAGGGCCTAGGGTTACCTATTTCCTAGTAGCCATTTTTCCCCTAGGGTTTGGTGATTGAAGCCTTGGGCTACCAACACTTCAATTATTAACCCTCTTGTCTCTAGTTCTCTCATTATCATTTGCTCCTTCAAGATTTTTTGCTACCTAAAAGGACTCCATTTACCCTAAAAAACACTAATCTAAGCCTTGCTATTGAGTGATTAACAAAAACCACTATCAAAGCCTTTACCTTGAGCTCTCTACTAACTACTCCTAACCTTAGAATAGTCTAATATACTAACCTATTTGTTGTTGTTACAAAAGTAATCTACAACCATCTATTGCAACAGTAAAAGCACCTAAAAGCAATTGAGAAAGTTGATTAATGCACTACCTAATGAGATTCTGACAAATGTTAGTACTTTGTTGTTGTTGAGTAATTATTCTTGGTCATTTTGAAGCCATTTTAAGGCATTTATTGTGAAGCTATTGTCTTGCAAACATTGCTGCTATAAATTTATGTTTGCTTCACCATATATCAATTATTGTTTTTATTGATAAATTACATGGTTTTATGAAGTACTAACAGAAAGTTGTACTTGCAAAAGATATATTTCCTTGTTGTTTTTTTTCTGGGCAGGTACATCTTAATTCTTTATTACTTCATTGATTAAAACCCTGGGACTTTCTGATCAGTGTGACTTGTGGGAGGGGTCATTTTTATAAACATTTTCACCTTTTTCCTTCTCAAGCCCCCAGGTCACCGAGGACGTCTCTCCTGAGCTATCAACCCTAAATAGAAAGAGGCATCCTATTAATGTGACAGTGATAGGATAACCTCTCGTTACGCCAATTTGCCTTCCATTAACCTTTCTTTTGGATTAAAGTACAAATTGTGCGATAACATATTGTCAAGGAGAGTAAGCCTCCAGAGAGATTTTGTAGCTATTTAGCTATGGTGAGTAACATTAGTGAGTCTAAGATTTCCACTTTTGAGGAGGAAGCAGATCAACGGGTCTGGAAAGATGCCATGGTGGAAAAGTACAACTCCATCATGAAGAATGATGTGTGGGAGGTTGTTCTGTGACTTGAGGGGAAGTCAGTTGTGACTTCTAGGTGGCTCTATAAAATCAAGCATGTTGCAGATGGAATCATTGAGAAGTACAAGGCTTGGTTTGTGGCTGGAGGGTTCTCACGGATAGAGGGAGTCAGTTATGATGATACCTTCGCTTTGATTGCTAGATATATTCGATCAGGGAAGTGATCTCCATTGCAGTAGAGATGGGTTGGAAGATCCATCAAATGGATGTGAAAACTGCATTTATGAATTGTCTCATACAAGAGGAGGTGTACATTGAGCAGCCACAAGGATTTGAGGTGCATGGGAGAGAGTCTCATGTGTGAAAATTGAAAAATGAATTATATGGTCTAAAGCAAGCTCTCAGAGCTTGGTATTTGAGGATTGATACCTACTTGTAATATATGGGTTTCAAGAAGAGTGAGGCAGATCCCAACCTTTACGACATTGTGATTAGAGAGGACCCTCTTATTCTTTTGTAGATGATATTTTCATTACATGAGCAGAAATACTCATAGATGGTTGCAAGCAAAGTCTTTCTTCAGAGTTTGAGATGAAATATATTGGGTTGATGCATTATTTCTTGGAATTGGAGGTTTGGTAGGAACTGGGACACATTTTTCTTGAGTAGGGCAAGTATGCAGTTGACATTATGAAGAGATTTCAGATGGAGGATTGTAGGCCTATGTCCACATCCATGATTACCAACTGGAAGAATCTAAATGCTTCTGAGTCCAAGTTGGTTGATCCCATGATATATCGTCAGTTGATAGGCTCTTTAATGTATTTGGTCAACACCATGACAAATTTAATTTTTTTTGTAAACACTCTTAGTCAATTTATGGTGGATCCTAGGAGAGTGCATTGGGTGTAAGAAAAGCATGTGCTCAGGTACCTATAGGGTACAATGGATTATGGTTTGGACTATGTGAGAGGGGATGGAATCAGATTCATAGGTTACATAGAATCAGATTGGGCAGGATGTGTTGTTGACAGGAAAAGTACTTCAGGGTGTTGTTTCAAATTAGGATCAGCAGTTGTGTCTTGTTTCAGTCAGAAACAAAAGTGATTGGCACTAAGTTATTCAAGTTATTGATTGGGTTATATGGTGTGCAGTTGAGGCCTACAGTGATTTATTGTGGCAATCAGATTTGCATAAAACTCTTTGAGAATCTAATTTTTCATGACAAGTCTAAACACATCGAGATTAGATACCACTTCATCTGTGACTATGTTCAGAGAGGGGAAATTGAGCTTCAGTACATATCCATTGATGAGCAGGTTGCAGACATCCTCACTAAGGCTTTAGGAAGAGGCAAGTTTTTTCTCTTCAGAGATAAGTTGGGAGTGGTGAGGAACACTTTCCTTGGTAAGAGGGAGTGTTAAAATTGTACCTTGGACAAGTGTTTCCCACATAGGCTTGGTGTCTAGCATGTGGGGAAATGTCCAAAGTGGTCCCTAGTACATTAACTTTATGAGATATAAAGTTTAAAGTGACTTTTGAGAATATTTCATGAAAAGGGTGACTTAAGAGACTTTATATCACAATCATTGATCTGGATGGCCCAAGATTAAATCTCATCCATTAGATCTTAGGGTTAAGTGACTTTTCATTGAGATGAACAAAAGGGAAACCTAGGGATTGAGGTGCCCACTTTTGATTCATTCATATGCTTCAAATGATGAGATAGAGAGAGCAAAGAAAAAAAGAGCAAGCGAAGGTGATTTTACTGCTAGAGCATGAATTCCAAGGCAGGGAGTTGGCACACAAATAGAGGAGAAGATTTCAACATGAAATGAGGTTGTATTATACATATTAGAGCAAGCCATATAGTTGAAAGAGGGCACAAAAATCGAGGGTGATTGTTGCACGATTTTCAAGAAAGATTTGGCACAAAAATCAAGGCAACCAACAGGCATAAATTTCTGAGCATTTATTACAGCAAACATGCATGAATTTCAAGGCAGTGTCATACACCATTTATCGTTGTAGCTTCTGTACATTGTACACATTTATGGGCACAAAAATAGAGGAGCATATTGGGCACATTTTTCAAGATTGTGTTTGTTGGCACGAAAATTGAGATAAGTATGTATTTAATGTTGATGTATTCTATTGTAAAAAAAAAATTCTCCGAGCTCTAAAATACTAAAAATTCCTCTCTAACTGGTTTTCCCCTTGTGGGTTTTTCCAGGGGCGATTTGCCCAAAAAATAGCTGAGTTATTTTTCTGGTTGTGTGCATTTATTTCTGTTTCAGTTTTGCTGGAAAAGATTCATGTGTTTTAGTTTATAAATTTATGGTTTATGTATTTACATTCTCAGCTGCAAATGAAATGTGGGTTGGGCATTAAACTATGAGAAAATTTTATTGAGACTGAAACCGGGTTGAGTCTGAGAAATTTACAATAATGTTTCAGGGGACTCACTCTCGGTGGACATACAAGGTTATGTGGATTATGACTGGGTAGGTGACGTAGATAGAAGGAGATCTACAAGCATATATGTGTTTCTATTATTTAGCAGAGCAGTAAGTTGGATGAGCAAGCAACAAGCTATGGGTGTTTGGTCCACTTTGGAGGTAGAGTATATGGCAATTGTTCATGTCTGTAAGGAGGCCATTTGGCTTATGAAACTATGTCCGTAAGTAGGGCTATGTCAAAGAGCTATTACAGTTCGATGTGATAGTAACAGTTCCATTTGTATAGCTAAGAACCTAATATTTCATGAGAAGAAAAAACATATATATATTCAATACCACTTCATAAGGGGCGTGGTAGAGGATGGAGAGGTGATACTAGAAAAATTTGACACTTTGCAAAATGTTGCAGATGCATTGATGAAACTGGTGAGCATAGATAAATTCAAGTGGCTTTGTGAGTCTATGGACCTTATGGCCCTTACTAATTAGTTCACATTTTGATGCATTCTCCCTTATACTCTTGCAAGGTATATAGCAAGTGGGAGAATGTTGGGAGAGGTGTGTCATACACCTTGTAGTCTTGTAGTAGAGAAGTAGGTAATGATTGATGAGAAGTAGTAGGGAATAAATGCTAAGCAATAGCATCGAATAAATGTAGAGTTGCAACAAGGAATAAGTACAAATCACTAGCAAACAATGAATGCTAAGCAACAACAATTGGTCGATTAATCGTTGGTGACTTCCAACATGTGGAATTGGAAAACCATAAATGGTTTATGCTTATTTTATTCCTATTTATTGAATGCTAGGCTTGGTGGAAAATGGTGTGTGAGTTTTAACTTACTTTTATGCTGCCAAAATTTCTCCAAAATCCTTATGTTATTGTTGAACACTCTTCTTGAAGGCACGGAGACTTTCTCATGTCTTGTAACCATTTAGTTGTTGATCTTGTAACCATTTAGTTGTTGAATAATACATTGAGCGTACTTTAGAGTGTGGATATTTTCTCCCAAAAAAATCTTCCCCCGAAAATCATTGTGCAATGGTTATATGTTTCTGTGTTGTATATAATTATAATTGTATTTATATGATTTCTACATTCTTCTCGTATTGATTAGTCTAGGAAGAATATTCCACAAACATCATAAATCATCATAAATGCAGTGGTGATGTAAGCTACAGTCTTTCCATAATAATTTATGGGGTTCGTGTTAGATTTGTTAGCGCTTCAATGTAATTCTAAATAGAAAATATGGGAGATATTTGAGGTTGTATATACACTTGACAAATAAATTTACAGACCTGCATGTATTCACACTTAATTGTGCAAGTGATTAGATCCCACGAATTAAGCAAAATAGCTAAGTATCCTAGTTTCTAGTAATGGATTCTACCAGAAAATACCATTAGAAGTGCTCAGTTTTGAAGTTCTTAGTTTTGAGCATTATAATGCTAAATTAGTATTATGCATATTCAACTAGACCAACCTCTATATTATATATTCAGTAAAGTGTAAAAAACAATATGTGATCAAGCTTTGGTATTCCTCTATTTAAAAATAAAAAATAAAAAAATTGCCATGGCCATCTCAAGCACGAGCGATTAAACTTGCCAAGATCAACACACATATTTCTGAAAACTAATTATCATATTTTTGAGGTATTTTATTAGATTTTTATTTTATTTAATTTTTTTTTACAATTTCAATTTTTAAAAATGTCATACACAATTGTCCCCTATTTGTAATTGTATTCCGTCATTTTTTATATACATATTTTAAATTTTGGATGTCATGGTATGAACACATGAAAGAAGAGAAGATAAACTTTGATAAATTTATTATATTTAACTAATTACGAAAAAGGATCATAAAGAAAAATAAATAAAAAGTACATTAGTGTAAATACAAGGGGAAGTGATTGTTATCCCCCACTTGTAGGGATAACTAGGACATCATGTCTCGAGGCCCACATGTCCTAGACATGGAGTACCGAGAGCCATATCGACTTGAGCATGGCCCTGGAGGGCCCGTCTTTTCTCCCTTTCAGCGCCTCCACTTTGTCGGCAACAACAGCATCGATCACCTTTGGCTTGGTCCTGTATCAGAGATGGTTCTTGCACCATGAGGTAATGAGTCTGAGTATCATGGTATGTGTCACTCTGATCCTCAAAACCTTTGAATATGTACATTTAATTCCTTTTGTTTCTAACATGTGCTTGGATCTTATACTTATCCACTTGGCCATGTCTGGGGGGAATGACAGGATGCCCTAGCAAGCTTGTGCCCATAGGTTTTGAGTTGCCACTGGGGAGATTTATGAAAATACATCGTTCGCTCTCGTCATACTTACCAATTTCCATCTTACTTCCCACTCATCCATCCCATTACATTTGTCTAACCATTGGGTTGGCCAATCATTAAGGGTTGCACCTTGCCTTGTGGGAAGAAGGGGCTAAAGGCCCAGAAGGTAAAAGCAAGTTGGCAAAAGATAAAAGCCTAAAAATAAAACCTCGAGATGCTTCGCCCAGGGATCCCCGAGAAAGCAGTAAAAGGCTTCTCGTCAAGAAACAAGAGGGACCCATAAAATGATAAAAATAAGACCAAGTAAGAGAATAGGGGGTCTCATCATGAGCCAAAATATTAGGTCCATGGGTACCTAACAGTATGACACTACTAGCAATTTGTTACCACGTCGAGGTAGTGGCTCTTGGTTGCATGGCCAAGAGAAAGGGGTCTCATCATGAGCCAACCTTCTCATTTCTATGAAAGTACTTTTGGGTAACACTGTCACCATTGGTCACCACGCTAGGGCAGTGTCCCCTGATTAGCTTTTTGAAGAAAAATGAATAAAGAATAAAGAATAAAAGGCATGAATGGGCTTGGAAACATTTGCATCCAAGATAGGTGTAGCTCGCCTTCTACAAAGGCACCCACAGGTAGGTCTTGCATTTCCCTTCTTTCACTGCACCCCTTTTCAAGACATTCCTTATCCACCTCACCCATTTACATGACTTGGATTTAATCTCTTCTCGAAACATCCCTTTTCCAGTGGACACTAGCCCAATAGGACGCCCTGTCACCTCCTCCAAACTTGTATTGCAGATTTGTATAATGTCTTTCATTACTTGACTGGGGTAGAAGGGGTTTTATGCACATGTTTAATAATATTGATGATGAGATGTGATTGACATTTCTATGATCCCCGTGACTTATGAGCCCATGGAGGGCGTAGCTGTTGGTGTGCAGTATCATGTCCGATGGATAGGTACACATGGGGAGACGATTAGCTCAGACCTCCATGGGGCTGAAGAGCCCACCAGATGGATGTTGAGACCCCAGCAGGGGGTAGAGACAGGACAAAGTGTTTGCACCAGGGAAGAGCAGAACGTTCCACCAGAGGCAACTAAGCAGACCTGTACCTAGGGGGGTTGTGCCCTCTTCATTCGAACGTTGGCCTTGGAAGGCCCAGGACATCACCCAGGAGGTTCATGACGTCATCCATCTTCATGGACGTTTTGGGGAGACAGTCATGGCAGTTTGGCACGTGTGGCAGGTTGGAGAAACCCAAGGAGGGCTAACGTTTTGCTCCAGGAGGTTGCATTCACCCTAAAAAGGGATAACGTCACCCTAGAAGGGGCATGACGTCTCACCTTTTTCTTGATTAGGGTTTCATTATGAAAATTTAATGTAAAACAGTATTATTGTGTATTTTGGCCTTGTCGGGCTTTTGATGACCTAAAATTTAATTGAGGTCATTACTATGGTTTATATTGAGGGTTTTTACTCTCATTTTTTCATCATCTTTCACTCACACATTAGTGAGGTCTGAAATTTGCGCCCTATTCTAGGGTTTTGGCTTAAATTTTTAGGCACGCTTGTTGAAGGAAGACTTTTCTTGGAATTTTTGGCATTTCTCTTGGTGGAAGGTTTACAACTAGGGTTTTTCTACATGGTTTCTTGGTTTATGTAAGTGAATTTCTGCAATACTTCCGAATTGAATGGTTATAGTATTGTTTACTTTCATTTGTTATTATAATTTGTTGAATCAAACCCTAGGTGACAAGCACATGCTAAGGTCCTTGTCTCATGTCCCTACTAAGATTAAGAGCTATTTGATTTGATGAAGTAAGATAGAGCCTTGCCATAGCAACACTCTATCCATATTCTTCTAGCCTAGTCATTTTTCATCTTGTATTTGAGCTAAGGAAGGAGAAAACGCACTAAGGCCTAGGGTTTATACACCTTAGTGAGTCGTTTTCCCTGGGGTTTTGTTGATGAAGCCTTGCTATAGAAACACTTCATCATTAAACCCTCTTGTCTTTAACCATTTCATGTATTACTCAAGCTAGTCGATTTCATCTTGCCAATAAGCTAAAGAAGGAGGAGAAAGCACTAAGGCCTAGGGTT
>JZKD02S1472365.1:173385-192922 GCA_000966675.3 Picea glauca | reverse complement strand
CGACAACCACGACCAGCGACACAGAGCTCTCGCGAGACAACGAATACGCCAACAAAATATTCTAAATGTTCTAAATTTGATGTGTGGCTAATATATAAACCATCTTTCGGCCGAACTATCTTTCAGCCGAAAACGTATTGTCGGAAAGAAAATATCCGGCCGACCAAATTTCTACATGCAAATCGAGGGCACGGTTATTGCTCCGTTCGATTTGACGTTTATTTTTTCGGCCGAAAAATAGTTCGGCCGAAAAATATTTTTAGCTCAACCGAAAAAAGGTTTTTCGAAATTTTGGAGACCAGATTGTCACGAAAGTGTAACCCACCTTCGTGATTCCACCCTTATAACTTGGGAATGTAACATCCCCACTCTAATCCCCAGTTTAATTAATGCATAATGTATATATGAATATGGTTGTTGCCAAGCGATGTAATATGTGAAATGTATTTTTTGAATTTTAATCAATATAATGAGATACCAACTGCTGGGAATATGGACAGAGATGGGGGTTGAGTTTTTCCACAAGCGAAGAGAGTGTCTAAGAGGGGTCCAAGGGGGAAATGGTTATGAGTATTAATCCAAACCCATTTTTCTAAATTTTATTATCATTTGGTGAAAACTCTTATTTATGTTTGAGTGTGTGAGATCCCAATCATTAAACTCATGTAAGAGGGTGGGTGTGAGAGTCACATCCCATAGTTATTGGAAAGCACAGGAAATAAGCAATCAACATTAGGCAAAGTGAGCAATCAATTGTCTTGGGAAAATAGAAGAAATTCGTATGGGAGTTACAGGCACTTTTTACACATTGAATTTGGCATGAATATAAAGGAAAGAGCAAGGAAAAAGAGCACTAGAGAAAGAACAAGAAGGTTGGGCAAATTTAGGAGCATGTTGGAGCATTTTGGAGAGTATTTGGAGCTGGAAATTAAAGAACCAAGTTTCCAAGCTTGAAGAGTGAACTCATGAGTGAGTTATTGGTCTATGGTAGTTTTCTTGGCAATGAGTCATTTGAGTTCATAGCAAAGATATTCCTAGCTACTTGAGCCAGAGAGACCCTGATGAATGAATGGGATGCCTCATGAACTAAGAGTAGTTAAGGGGTACATTCCTTGGGTTGGGTAGGTCAAGGGGAAGAGAGCTGGAGAAAATTCGAGATAGTTGTAGGAGAATATCAGTGGGTTGTGAGGTATTTAGCTGTGAGTGGACTGTAAGAGGCACCCTTCTCTTGTGCGTTCCTAGACCCATCTCGGGGGTGACTTGTTGTTGAGACATAGAATAGCAGGTATGTGATTGGGTGGAACGTCCTTTCCAAGAAGCTAGTTGCAAAAGTATTTTAAAAGATAATTGCTTATCTATTTCTCAGTTATTTATGAGTTTAATTGTTGTTCTTAACTCTGTGTATGTAAATTCTTATTTTCTAATATGAATGAGTTTCTTAGTTGCATTCATTTTCATTTAGAGTGGTGTAGATGCATCTAATTATGGACAGAAAAATGTGTTTTAAATGTATCTAGTAAGCTACAACAAACAAATTAGTAGAATTTTCATTTTATCTCTGTTATTCCGCAAGTAGAGTTCCTTGGTTGAGTTGGGGCATGTTACATTATGGTATCATATAAAACGATTGCAACATTGGCCTGCAAGGATCTTGCTATAGGACAACAAGAAGTTGTTCAAATAAGATTTGTTTTCTTTTTGGGGAAAATTATTTTTCTTCAAGACAATGTTGGAGGAGAATTTTTTTGGTTTAATACCATGGAAACCATGTTCTAGAAATTCTTCATGGACCTGGCTTTCTAGCAAGCCATCATTTGGTTGAATTAGAGCATGGAGTCAACAATTATGCCCCCTAGAGCGAAAGTGCATAGGAGTCGTTGATTTATCCCATGCGTGTCTTCATAGTCGTAGATTTGCATTGAGCATTATTTACTTATCCCACATGCATGGGGAATAGTTTGAGTGAACGATTTATAAACAAGAGGCATCCCTTGGTTACTTGTGCGTGAAGCACATAGAGCCGTAGAACCCTTTGGAGCCCATACACAACATATACTTTTGGTTTTGGAGGGCCAGTGGCCTGGTGAACCAGTGATCGGGTCAGAGTTGTTCAGAGGGAAGTTGAGTGTGTTGGTCAGTGGACTGGCATCGGAGCTATTTGGATGGTATTTGTGCATGGTGGTCGATGTCCCAGTGCCCTGATGGCCTAGTGGACTAATGTCGAAGTTTTTTGGATGGGATTTGTGCATGGTAGTCGGTGTCTCGGTGCTCCAGTAGACCGGTGTTGGAGTGGTTTGGATGAACATTGCACATAGAGGTCGGTCCCCAATGAGTTGATGGATCAGTGCCTCGGTATGCCAATGGTCTAGTGGACCGGATCAAGATCGAAGGTATGTTCAACGAGGAGGAAGGAAGGTGATTTTCGTGGAGGCTGGTAGTCCAGTATGCCTGGTGGGCAAGTGGCCTGGATCAAACTGAAGTTATTTGAGGTTGCATAGGGAAGTAGTCAGGTGCTCGGTGGGTTGGTAGTCTGGTATGCCCAATGGGTCGGTGGCCCTGGTCGGTCCAAATTTATTTGAGGTTGGGAGGGGAAGTAGTTCAGTGCCCAGTGGGTCAGTGGATCAGTGGACCGGATTGAACCAGAGCTAGTTTGGTTGAAGGTGTGCATGAGGTGGCCTGGTGGATCATATCGACGTTCAAATGAAGTTCAGAAAGGAGAAGGGAAGTATTTTCCTTGATGACTAAGAAAAAAATCAATGCCATAACAACAAATAAACAGTGAATTATTAGAAAATTTTATTGTTTTTGAAGGTCACAAACTTGCAGGGCATTTTTGAGGGCCTAAATAATGTTTTTACAAAATCAAATTTTCACGAAACTATGTGTACCTCCAGTACACACAAGTTCTTCTTCTAAAATTAAAGAGCACGAGGAGATATTTCCAATAAGCTATTCTGAGTGCAAAATGAAGCTTATCAGAAGAAGTTACAGTCCAAAACTTCTAAATACCATAAGTTTCTACTCGGAACTCAGAATTAGGAAAATGAATTGTTGACAGAAAGGTCTTGAAGAGGAGAATCCATCTATTAACCTAGAAAATTAAATTGAGTAGAAAATTTTGCAGTCAATTCAAAAGAAGATGAATAGTGGCATTAAAGGGAAAAACAATTATGCATTCTTTTCCAAAATTGTGTATGTATTTATTTTTGTCTAACAAAAAGTTGTTTGCATGCACATTTTCTATAGAATTTAGGGATTCAGAAAGGAAGTTTGGTTCTTGTATGAGAACTACAACCATGCAATATGCCCAGGAGTCCTACAATCATGAAGATGAATTCAGAGGTTTGCATGTCAGCATGGGAAATTTTGAGATCGAGTTTAATGGAAGAAGAGACAGAAAGGATCTTGTAACTATGAGGAGCTTGCAGAGAGAAGTGTACAATTATAGGGTTGATAATGAGAAGATTATGAAGGATCGGGAAGAAATATTTTATAGCTTGAACATGTTGCCGAAGAAATCCAAGAAAGACTCTGGCACCAAGTAAGAAGATAGTGCTAGACAAGTGACAACATCCAAATTCCATAGCAGAAGGGATGAGCATGGGAATGACAAGAAATCAAGGAGTAGAAGCAAGAACCATCATTCCCTAGAGCAATCCACTAGGATATATCATGCTAATTCAGGTCCAAGGAGTAGCCCAAGTGTGTCTCCTATCAGGAGAGAGAGGAGAAGGCCCGAGGGAGACATCTTGCAAGGTAAACTCAGGAATATCAAGCCACCAACTTTCAATGGTGAGCATAGGAAGGGAGAAGAGGATGAGGCTTGGCTATTGGAAATGAAGAAATATTTCCAGCTACATGATTACCCCTTGTTGTAGTCTCAGGAATTAGGGAATACATTCAAGAGAGACACATTAAGCACATCAAGACACACACATAATCCCAAGAAAGAAGGAGATAAATGTGGGGAAGGATATCCATCCACTTTCATATTCCTTCTTTAAGAGTATTTATACATTGTATGGATGGTTGGATCAGTTGCACCCACTCCAACTAATCATTCGTTAATTTCTCTTATATATTTATCTTTTACTACACATATCTTCATGTATTTACTTAATATCTAATGTATAATGTATGATGACTATTAAAAGGTCCTAAAATACCTCCCAACATCTCCCCCACACTCAAATCCTTACTCATCCTGAGAAAGTGTGCAACAATATCCTGGATCTCTACTCTTGAAAAAGTATCCTTACTATGCATCCACCATGCATACCGGTCTACATAGATAAATCAACCACAACAGTTGCCAACTGTATAGGGAGATACACATATACAAGGTTTACTGTGACTAGATTCCAATGGTTCTGAGTGATGGTATATCCCATATCCTGACTCGTCGATCTCCATGCTTCCAAAATTATTTTCCAGTTGAAGGGCGCACATTTATTCCTACAACCGATTTCAAAGTATACTCCTCACAGGAACCGTCAGGGCGCTCTCTATACTTGCTTCAACAATCAACCACTCTTGGGGGTTATTTTTATGGAATTGACAAGGGTCTATGGCATCAATCAATTCTACCATTCTGTTGCTTTCATTGTCATGACCTAGGGAATTGTTCTGCAACTCTTTACAGAGGGTATTAATCAATTAATATTATCTTGCGTCATCATCTTGGCTTGTCATCCCTCATGTGTGTATCTGTCTAGAGATGCCTCTTTCTTGAATGTTATTAAACATTTCCATAATGCTCATCATCAATACTCAACCTTTTACTATTCTTCTCTGCTCATTAAACTTGGATGTGCTTTTTTATTTTTTTCTGGTCTCTAGGAATATATGGAGTCTGCATTTGATATTATATGAAGGAGTACTTGACTACGACTTTACATGAACATTACAAAATCAACTAAGTGTTGTCGACCAAATATCAACTTGCGTTGGTGAAGAGCCGATCTCGTTAGCTAAATAATGACTTACATTACATTGGTGGAGGGGATCCCCTACCTTTGAAAGATGCACGTTTAACCCCCTCCTTTCTTCTTTGACTTAGGTTTTTCAATACTTCTTGAAATTGACGCAATCAACAATATGATGTTTTTTCTTTTTTACTAACAGACTCAAATCGACTAGATTACTATAGCTTATATAAGTTTTGCAACCATATCTATATCTTATGCACTCTCTATTAATAATTGAATATCAAATAATAATAAAAGTGCATACGTTCCCAAAATATATGAATGCACATAACCAATCGACCAAGATTGCGAGGATCTTCGTTTTTTAGCTCCATCGAGTCGAACTACCAGTCAACCAAGAATTGGGTGATCTCCATTCTGTCTTCTTCATTGAGTCAAAGTTTCACTTGTTTCCATCCTATGTCGACTAGAATATGTAGTCAGATATTCACAGATCTGTCAACTTGCAGATGGTTTATTTTGTATTGAAGTCAAATGAATTCTCATTGTTATGCATGTTCAGTCAAACTTCCATTTCTAGTCAATTGCCCCAAAAAACTTATGTTGACTTCCCCTGACAACTCAGTCGACTAAGACTTTCTATGGATCAATTTTTCTGCAGCTAATTATCCTCTTGTTGGTGTATGCTCCAGGTCAACTCCTTTGTAGTTGAATGAGATTTTATTCACAAGTCAGTGGCAAACATAGCTAATTATAGATCAATTGTTTCCCATGAATTTTGTTCCTTCAAAATGATGATAGAAGTGTAAAATATGTGTTTTGTCGGATTGAAATGCTTCAATGCTTGAGATCTAACTTATATTGATAGGAATTTGGCATTCATAGTGCATTGGTCGATATGCATAGTAAAATACTATGTAGTGGTGTTAGGTCGAGACGTCTTGTTTGGATGAACATATTGATTCTCCAACACACCCAAAGGGTCAATGCTTTTTGGTTACAACTCAATCGACATGTACTCTTCAAACAAACAAAAACGCTTAAGATTAACTCCATCCATTTGATTTTTCATAATGGCTTCATTTATTTTCATAATGGCTCGACTCAGACTATCATGCAGAATAACGTGCCCAATGATCAGTCGGTTTTACGGTAGTCGGTCGGTTCTAGATTCGACTACCATGTCATTTAATGGTACTAATATTATTTTTGTTTTTCGGAGAATCAAAACCCGGTGACCAATATTTTACTCGATATGCACAAGATTTTTGACCTCTCCAACTTGGACAACAACTTCAACTCGAACCTCAAAACTTCCATTACAGAAACAAATGTCAATTTAACTACCATATGAGCTCCAATGAACCATTGTAGCATATAAAATTGTGTTGGATAGATCATGATCTCTAATTCGACTGGGTTGTCGATGGCCTCGATGTTGACCATAAATTTAATAGATCACTCGACCTCAACTTCGTCCAAGATTCGACGCAACATGCACCAACACTTAGGTTGCGTTGATAAAATTTGTAAGGGTCTCGACTGTGTAAACATGGGTGGTCGATTCAATTATTTCAATCGATGTCGAATATTGATTGGTTAGTTCTAGTGGAAGCAGTCAGTTCTTACAAATCGGTCGATCTCCATGCGCAAAGTAGGCAGTTTCTTTGGTGTTATCGACTTTGTTTCCAATATTTTTTCTAGCTTGGTTGAGCTTGAAGCACTCAATGGGTCAATTGTCTATTGTTTCTTATCTTCTCTGGACCACTGTGCACAACAACAACATCATTGCTAGTGTTTCCATAACCGTTTGAAGGCATGATTCTGAATCGAATGTCCATTAGCGAAGGTCAGTCGAGCATTATGAACTTGGTTTTTCTTAGAGGCGTTTGCAATTGGTTGTTGCTCAGAGGCATTTTACCATGAAAACATGAAGAAAAGTGAAATAAAATATCTGGAGTGGTTGCAATATTTATGTCAGTCCAGATATTTGATGGACATAAATCTCTCCATGTAAAATAGAAAGGAATCATCTCCATCGACAGACTAGTTCCATAATCAATGTCAACTTCATTACGTGGTTGACTAGTTGCATGCAGATCAGGCGATATGACTGAACTCTTGGCTCTCTCATATGTTGGCAGTAATCCATGGTGGTTGAAATTGGTCGTTTTATAATATTGTCAAGGGTAAAATACCATTGCATTCTTTTATGAGCATCTTTGGAAGCATGGCACAAAAGGGGTATCATCATCTTCTTTCCATGAGCACATTCAACAACAATTCGACCCCAAGAGTATCCACGAATAAATCTTCCACCAACAAATATTCCAACTTGCGGATTCTTTTTTATTTCAAAGAGAAACTATGAGCAATTTGAGGGAATACACGAACTTGACTTATAATTTCTTTAGTAGAGAAGCATCTGCAAGCATCTAGTTAAGTAGCATCTACGAGCAATCTTTCTTATTTGTATTCTTTATCTTTTTGTATATGCAGGATTTTCGAGCAGCGTTAGCGATCATCGAGCACATAGTGGCATCCAAGAACATACTCAAACAATCAAAATCTCACTTCTTGTTTAGACTCCTTTCGTGCTTCTCTCACCCACCAAGAAAAAGGCCACTCCAAAATCATCTTCAACTCATCTCGAGCAAATATTCCATCCAATATCAACTTCCTGGTTCAAGTCGCTCGAAAATAGAACCAAAATGTTGTAGTCTTAGGAATTAGGGAAGACATTCAAGAAAGACACATTAAGCACACCAAGACACACACACAATCCCAAGAAATAAGGATATAAATGTGGGGAAGGATATCCATTCGCTTTCATATTCCTTCTTCAAGAGTATTTATACATTGTATGGATGGTTGGAGTGGTTGCACTCACTGCAACTGATCATTTGTTAAGTTTTCTTATATATTTATCCTTTACTACATATATATTCATATATTTACTTAATATCTAATGTCTAATGTATGATGACTATTACAAGGGCTTAAAGGGCCTCCCAACACCCCTCAAGGGTAGAAACAAGAATTGCAACCTACCACTTGCAAGGAAAGGCAACCATGTGGTGGGATCAGCTTAAACAAGCCAAACATTTTGATAAGAAGAGGGTCTCATGGAGGCAGTTCAAAGGATATTTCCAAGAGAAATATTTTTCAGAGCATTACTATGAGAGAAATATGAAAGCGCTCTTTGAACTCAAGTTAGGAAGCATGACAATGGATGAATATGAGAAGAGGTTCTTTAATTTGTTGAAGTATGTGAACTTCGTAAAATATGATAAAGTGGAAATCCAAAGGTTTCTTAGCTGGTTACCCTCCTTCTATAGTGACAATATACAATATGATAACCCCAAGACTTTGGAGGAAGACATAATGAGATAAAAGCATATCTATGAGGAGAGTTGAGGGAGGCCAGTCTTGCAAAAGACTTGGAATGACAAGATGAAGGGTAAGAAGGAGTAAAGACAAAAAGGTTTTAAGCCACCCTTTTCCAAGAAAAACTCCCAAGCAAATAAATAAGGATAGTCAACCCAAAATGAGCATAAGGCAACGGATTCATTTAGGAAAATACCAAGACAACAACATATACAATGTTGGGGATGTGATGGAAATGACTTGTATAGGGACTGTCCTCAAAAAGGTGAAAAAATGAGGATTGTCCACAACATTCAGGAGGTTGAAACAATGGAAGAAATGGGAGGAAGCATGCTAAGTATTTATGCATCCTTGGAAAACAAGCAATCAAAATATCAGTCCTCCATGATTGAGGTGGAAGACATGATCAATAATCAGAGTATAGAAATTTTAATTGATTCTAGAGCTAGCCATAGTTACATAAACTCTAATGTTATAGAAAGATTTCACTTGGAAAGGTCCAGTAAGCATAAAAAATATTGGTTAGTTCAGTTAGCCACATGGGCTAAGAGAAAGATCAATGAGTTAGTTAAATATTTTCTGGTAGACATGAATGGACTCAACACAAATTTATATGTGAACATTATACCTTTGGGTTCATATGATTGTCTAATTGGCATGGATTGGTTGGAAAAACACCATGTTTTCCTAGACTGTTACAACAAGACCATAATCTGTCTTGATGAGAAAGGATAATAAGGAAAAATTCAAGTCATTCTAAGAGTTGTAGTTGTTAGAGAAATTTCATCCATACAGCTGAAAAAGAGTTTCTAGAAGGGATGTCAAAATTTTGCAACCCATATGGAAGAGGCAGCTAGAGATAAAGTGGCAAGTATTGAAGACCATCCAGTCTTAAAAGATTTTGAAGCTACTTTTGAGGAAATCCCGTAATTGTCACCAAAGAGAGACATTGATTTCTCTATTGATTTGGTGTTAGGAGTTTCCCCAGTGTCCAAGACACCTTACAGAATGGGCACAAGAGACATTGAAGTGTGTCACCTTGGGAGCCCCAATTCTTTTTGTAAAGAAGAAAGATGGAACCTTGAGGCATTGTATTGACTTCAGAGAATTGAATAAGGTAACTATAAAGAACATATATAATTTTCCAAGGATTGATGATTTATTTTATCAGTTGAAAGGTGCAAGGATCTTTTCCAAGATTGACTTGAGATCAGGTTATCATCAAGTGAGGATAAAATAAGAAGATATTAGTAAAACAACTTTCAAAACAAGGTATGGACATTATGAATTCACAGTAGTGCCATTTGGGCTATCAAATGCCCCATCTATTTTTATGTGTCTGATGAATGGAGTGTTCAAGGAGTACCTTAAGGCATTGTATTGACTTCAGATAACTGAATAATGTCACTATAAAGAACATATAACATTTTCCAAGGATTGATGATTTATTTGATCAGTTGAAAGGTGCAAGGATATTTTCCAAGATTGACTTGAGATCAGGTTATCATCAAGTGAGGATAAAAGAAGAAGATATTAGTAAAACAACTTTCAAAACAAGGTATGGGCATTATGAATTCATAGTAGTTCCATTTGGGCTATCAAATGCCCCAGCTATTTTTATGTGTCTGATGAATGGAGTGTTCAGGGAGTACCTGAACAAGTTTGTAATTGTTTTCTTAGATGACATTCTCATCTACTCTAAGTCTGAAGAGGAGCATGAGAAACATTTAAGAATGGTGTTAAAGGTTTTAAGGGAGCATAAATTGTATGCCAAGTTAAGCAAGTGCATATTTTATTAAAATAATATTTACTACTTGGGGCATATTATTTCTGCAGATGGGATAGCAGTTGATCCCAAGAAGATAGAGTAGGGATAATTTTAAGGATGGAAATTAATATTAAAATGTAGAAAGATGGGATAATATTACTAGTCCTTAATATGAAATATGTAAAATGTTTGGCGATAGTTTTGTACATATATTCAAAATTCTATTGATTTTATATAGTTTATATAAAATTTTGGCGATTTTTAACATAAAATAATTTTATTCTATGGAATTTGGGTGAATTGTTTTTAGAAAAAATGGAAATTGGCAAATCATTTTTTTTGGGAAAAACCATGGAAAATTAGCCCATTGGAAAAATTTAGCCCTTAAAATCATCTATGAGATAGAGGTCATTAAAGAATGGCCAACGCCAAGAAATGTGATAGAGGTCAGATCATTTATGGGTCTTGTGGATTATTACTAAAGACTTGCAAAAGTGTTTTCAAATATTGCAAGCCCAATCACTTCTTTGCAAAAGAAGGGAGTGAAGTTTGAAGGGACATCGAAGTGTTAAGAGCGTTTTTAGCAATTAAAATATATTTTGACAAGTGCGCCCATATTAAAAATTGCAGATCTAGATGAAGACTTTGTGGTGTGAATGGATGTGAATATATGGAAGGAATGGTTGAAAACATGGTTTAAATATTAAATGTGAATATATGGAAGGAATGGTTGAATTCTTGAGTAAAATGGATTATGTGTTTTTGTTTTCCTTGATAACCTAATGGATTTATGTAACCAAGTAAGCAGTGCAAAGGAAGGGTGTATCCCTGTGAAAATTGCAAGCCTTTAAATGGAAATCTTGTAGGATATAAACCTTCACTGGACGAGTGGTGACAATAATGGGTATAATCCTGTGGAAATCAGAGCCCTTTAATGGAAAGCTTACAATATATAAAAATATCCACCCTGAAATCGGCAGTGAAATTCTCTTATGCTTGAGGAGGGTCTCTATGTAGTTAGGGATCCTTAAGCCCAACGAAACTCCCTGCCTTGAAATGGAAAGTTTGAAGGATATACAAATATTAATCCAAGTTATGATATGAAATTATTGTCAGAAAATCCATATCACTTCCACACTAATCCTAGTAGAAGAGAAGAAGAATTTAATCAAGAAAGAAAATGACACAACAAATCACACACTACAATGAGATTTTACCTTGGAAACCCTTAACCGGGAAAATCAACATTCCTTTGAGTGTTATGCTCTATTTTTATCTTATTCAATCAGAATAAAAGGTTACATGTCTAACCTTGGCCCACGCCTAAGACACAATCGACATCATACCCTCTTGCACATGAAAGAACAACCCTTTATCCAATTCGACTTACATATATGCATGACCAACAATCTACGATTTACCATGCATTAGCATTCTCACATTAGCCTTAAAATAGCAACATTTAAGGACTTACAACATGCCTCTTTATAGGCTTTACAACAAGAAAAACCCTAAATATTGGCACCCAAAAAACGGTTACAGATCTATGCATATCATTGGCTAAAAATCTCGTAAATCCCGAGATTTTTTTATAGTCGAATCCAATTCGGGTTTACCAGTCGAACTTCATTCATTCTCTAGTTATTCATCTCATGTTCACACTTCAAACTCTTATTGTTTTTCTTTTCATTGATATCTTCGACTTCGACTTTACCCGGTCGACTTCCTCGACCTTCGACTTGTTGTCGATCTACCTCGACTTCGACCTGCTGTCGATCCAAATAGACTTCGACATGTTTTCGATCCACCTTGACTTCGACTTGATGTTGTTGGAATATTGGTTGATTTCATTGATGTCAACCCTAGTCATTGGTTTTGGACTGCACGAAGGACAATGCACATGCAGAAACAACACCCAGAAGGAAAATGCACATGCAGAAACAACACCCATGGATGGATAGTGTACATCATGTTGTTTCCAGTGGTAGGTGGAACATCACGTGGATCCTCATGGTTGAGGAGAAATAAATTTCTTAAGATGACAAAGTGAATTGAAGAAGGAAGTACAGGTCGACCCTGAATATAATTAAAGAAAAGAATTACAAAATAAGAAAGTGTCAGGTCGGCCCTAATGTTAAAAGGAAGTGACATAAAAGGTATAAATACATATCATTATACATTCATTTTAAACACACACAAGTCAAATTTTAGAGGAAATATGAAGTAAATAAGGTCGGATTTCAAGGGAGGATGAAGTCTTTTGGTGATGTGTTCTAAGGTATGTTATTTACAGGTCATCTTACCATTTTAGCTATAATTTTTTTTTTCTAGAACAATTCAGATGGTGAAATTGATATGGTATTGAGAAAACATATCTAGGTACCTGTGGTAAAAATTTCAGCTCTTTATTCACTATACTTTGGAGATACACTCTATGGAAGATAGGGTTTTTGACTAGTCCTGAAGCTAGTCATAAACAGGTGCTCTGCGTAAAATAGTCATAACTTCATAGAGAATCCAAATGAAGTGAGACCAATTTCATTGGAAAGAGTACGAGCTATAGTTTCTTGTGTGCGAATTTCATAATCTGATGTTAAATATTGAGCGTGGGGCATTCTGTACAAGTTCACTCTCCTGAATAAACTAGAATTTGAATAAGGTCTGTCATTCTCTCTATAACTTATTTTTGGGGAGGATTGGAGTGAAAATTGGAGGAGTTTTAGAGAATACATCGAGTTATATTATCTACAGGATCAGAGTATTCTAATAAGTGAATAATTGCAGAAGTTGAAGAAGCCTCAGGAAGCATTATCTGGTTCTATGTGATGGTTAGTTGATTGTGATGATTTAATGTAAAGTTTTATTATCTCTCATATATTCTTGGGTGGAAGGAAGGGGCAAGGATGGAGAGGTCAACCCTCTCTTGATATTGGAGGATTGTATCTTCCTTTTGGAGGTTTATCCCTCCCTTTACATTTGGAAGTTGGAGCTACCTTTGGAAGTCATTACTTCCCTTGAAAAATAACTATTGATTATTTCTCATATATTGTGCATGGTGTATTATGGTGTATTGGTGTAACTCTTATACTATTGTTCATTGTTCATTGGATATAATTGAATGGTTAAGTATTAGATGAAATTTTTTTAAATTGTACTTGATATCGATTCACCCCCCTCTTAGTATAAATAGATGTCAATGCTATCAATGTTGTCGATCTACCTTAACTTCAACCATCAGTCGATTCACCTCGAATAGACTTTTGTTGTAAAGAATATAACAACCCAACATTCTCCCACTTGTTGTCTTCTTTGTTGAAACAGGATATTCTTGAACTTTCGCTCACAGACTCAGGGAAACAATTCCCATTGCCTCTCTGCACCAACAGAACTCCACAACACTCACAAACTTGGTCAATGATTCTGCTATGTTTTTCAACATGTCTACTTTCTCTAGTAGCACTTTGTTACTTTCCACCATATCTCTTCCGAAATGGTATTGTACATCAATGTGATTAGTCTTTGAATGATAAGCAGGGTTCTTTTCCATAAATATTTCACTTTGAATGTCGAAACTTACCTTCATATCTCTCTGCTCAAACCCGATTCCTGGACAAAAGCTTTGAAGCCATGTCGCTTCTTTGCTTCTATGAGTGGTTGTCGTGTATTTAGCTGCTATTGTCAACAAGGATACGATCACATGTCACTTACTCATCTAGATTATTGATCCATCGAACATATTGAAGACATATTCATTGGTCGACCTTGGTTGATCCATATCTCCAGCCCGGTCGTTGTCGACAAAGACATGTACATCTAATTTACCAATGTCACCGCCAGGTTTTCCTTGGCAGCATATATCATAGTTCTTCGTTCCACAAAAGTACCTGAATACTCTCTTGACAATTGTCTAGGTATCCTTTCCAGGTGTCAACATCTACTTTATCAACACTCCCACTGCATGAGAAATGTTTGGTCGAGTGCAGACCATCACATACATTAGAATACCAACAACACTTGCGTAGGGAACACGTGCCATGTCCTCTATCTCTTCTTGTGTCTTTAGACACTCCTCAACAATAAGCCTTGCTCCCACTAGAATTGAAACCTTCATTGATTTGCAATCTTGCATGTTGAAGCGTTTCAGAATTGTTTTAATATACTTTTTCTGATTCAACCAAAGATTTCTAGTGGCTCGATCTCTCTTAATCTCTATTCCCGGAATGAAGTTAGTTGCATCGAGATCATTTATGTCGAAATTGGAGGATAACTACTTCTTCACCTCCTTTATTGTGTCCATGTTGTTTCCAATCAACAACATGTCATCGACATACACAACTACATATATGAAATGCCCACCTTATTCATTGGAATATATGTAGTGATCATCTTTGCTTCTCACAAATCCCAAACTAAGGATGTATGTGTCAAAATTTTGGTACCACATCATTGGCGATTTATTTAGACCATAAAGGGATCTTTTGAGTTTGCACACCAACTCTTGCTTTCCCTTTACTACAAATCCTTCAGGTTGTTTCATGTAGATTTCTTCTTTCAGGTCCCCATGTAGGAACGTTACCTTCACATCCATCTTTTCTATCTCCATATTGAATGTTGTAGCTAGAGAAATTAGTATTGGAATGGAAGTTAATTTTGCAACAGGGGAAAAAATATCACCGAAGTCGACTTCCTCGACTTGAGAATATCATTTTGCTACTAGTCGAGCTTTGAACTTCTCGACTTGTCCTACAACATTCATCTTCTTCTTGAATACCCACTTTCTACCAATGAACTTCCTTCGATTAGGTAACTTGACTAAATCACATGTCTCATTATTGTACAAGGATTCCATCTCTTCTACCATGGCATCCTTCCATATTTTACCCTCTGTCGATTCAACTTCCTCACTGACTGACTTGGGTTCTTCGTCGATGAAAATTAACATGAATGCGGAACAAAATTTGGGCAGACTATACCTCTCAACTAGTTTTCTTATTATTTCTGACCTCCTTACCACCATAGTTAGTTGTTCCACCTCTTCCTCAGATTCAATCGACTCATTTCAATCATCTTCTTCATTCCTTAGTTCAAAACTCACCATATTAGGATTATTCTTGGTCTGAACAACACCCTCAGGCTCAGATTTACCTCTGACTTCTCTGAATACCATATCTCGATTGTACACTGTTATCCTTGATGCATGATAACATAGTTTATATCCTTTCATCCCTTCTTTGCATCCGATGAAAATAAATTTGACTTCCTTCTTGTCCAGCTTGATCCTCTTTTCCTTGGGAACATGCACAAATGCATCACAAACAAATACTTTGAGATGTGCCACCGACGACTTCCTACCAGACCATACCTCATTTGGAGTTGTGTCGATTAACATTGACAAGGGAGACATACTCACCGTATATCTTGCAGTTTCAACTACCTTCGCCCAGAATTCTTGTGTGAGCCCAACACCACTGAGAATGCTCCTTGCCTTGTCCATCAACGTTCTGTTCATTCGCTTAGAAACTCCATTTTTCTATGGGGCATATGGTGTGCTATTTTGGCATTTTATGCCACACTGCTTACAGAATTGATCAAATTCCTTTCCACATTATTCACCACCATTGTCAATCCTCAACACTTTAATTCTCTTCTTTGTCTAGTTTTCCACAAGAGATTCAAACTCCTTAAATCTCTAGAAAACCTTTGATTTCTTCCTCAAGAAATATATCCATGTCTTCCTAGAAAAATCATCTATGAAGGAGACATAATATATAGATCCACCAAGTGAAGGAACTATAACTCAGCCACACACATCACTATGCACCAGTTCTAGAATCCCATTTTCTCTTGTCGCTCCATATGGGAACCTCACCCTACTTGTTTTCCATATATGAAATGTTCACAAAAGTCAACTTCTAAAACACATTAATGAAAAACTTCGACCATACATTTTCTTTGCATATATTGAAGTCCTTTTTCTCCAATGTGTCCCATCCTCTCGTGCCATAACTTGGTCAGGTTGAGTTCATCATGTCTTTTCGAGTCGGTTTGAACCGACTTGGATCGAGTCGAGTCAATTTGTGTTGACATTGAGTCAATTAGAGTCGCAGTCGAGTCGATTTCAGGAGCAACTATGTTGTTGCATCCAGTTGAGTCAACATCCCCTAACATCTTGTACATGGTACCAATATGAATGCCTCTCATTAATACCATCGCAGCTCTGGCCATCTTGCACGAATCCTTCTAAAACAGACTATGCACACTTGCTTCACTCATCTTGCTGACAAATATCCGGTTTCTTTTCAAACCCAGAATGTGTAGCACACCTGGAAGGGTTCTTTTCCTCCCATCTCGCAGTGTCAGTCGGACTCTTCCCTATCCGACAATTTTGGTTGTCGAGTTATCCCCCAAGAACACATCAGCCCCATCATATTTTTCATATTCATAGAACCATTCTTTATGTGGTGTCATATGATAGGATGATCCTGAGTCGATCAACCAAACATCTTGATCCGACTGTGTACTGGTCGATGACAGGTACACATCACCTCCCTTCTCCGAGGTCATATTTCTCTCATTCGACTGCTTCTCATCGGATCCAACACTGAATTATGTTTCCTTCAATTACAATCCTTTTATAATGCCTATTTTTATCGCATTTCTAGCATCTTGACGCCGACTGAACCGGGGATTTAGATATACCCTTCGACTTGAAATTTCTATTGGAGAATATTCTTTTATCTTTGTCTATTGATCGACCTCTCACTACCAGAGCATATTTGGTCGATCCTTCCACGTTATTCTTCTCATTTATTTCGACAAAAGAGAAGAAACCACATCCTTTAGCACTAGTGTGGTTGTATTACTCCCAATAGCCACAACTAAGCTATTCCAGGAGTTTGTGAAAGAACATAATAGGTTGATACACTTCTCCTCATCAGTGATATTTATATCCACAGATGATAACTGGCTTAACACGATATTAAATGCATTTAAATGCTCAGTCACCGACTGACATCACTTATCCTCAGAAGATACAGTTTCTTTTTGAGAAACAACTTATTTACCAGAGATTTTGACTGCTATAATATTCCCAACTTGTCTCAAAGTTTCTTGGTCGAATATTCACCCGAGACATTCAGTAGCACCGAATATGCAAGACAAAGTCGTATCATACTTCTTTCTTTTCTTTAGAGTTTCTCCCATTCTTCCGTCGACATGCCTATCGGCTGGGTACCTGGATAGACTATTGTCCATTGTTCTCGATCTACAAGAATATCTTCCATTTTAAGCTTCCAAATATGAAAATTAATGCCATTGAATCTTTCTATCTCTATTCTATAATTTCTTGCCATTCTTTACCATGATCTTTAAAACAATTTATGACTTAATACTCTTACTGCACCAAGGGTTTAGTTCTCATATTCAGTATTGAAAAATCAAGATCTGATATACTTGCCAAATCATTACATCGCTCTGATAAATCATTTTTCAGGGCAGACCTAAGCTATGATAACACTTGTCAAGAAATGCAGAGAACTTCCACACTAATCCTAGCAGAGGAGAAGAAGAATTTAATCAAGAAAGTAAATGACTCAAGCAATCACATAGTACACCGATATTTTTACCCTGGAAACCCTTAACTGGAAAAACCAACATTCCTTTGAGCATTATGATCTCTTGTTTTTTTATTCAATCTGTTAGCTTCAGAAGTCACTCCTGGATTGCAGCAGGAGCAGAGCCGATGCCCATCAATTTATGTCACGATTTATTTAATGGGGTGATCGGATGGAGGTTAACTCGAACGATGTGGTTCCAACTTCGAAACTAGGCCAGGCATGTATGGGCAAGTGAGGTCTTAGGTAACTTCAGACAGTGAGGTGTAGTAAGGGTGAGTAGGGGGAAGACTTATATCAGGGAGATGCGAAGGTCTGTAGTAAACATTAGGTTTCCAACAGATTGTAGGAGAAGGCATCCAAACACAAGATCTTCTTGCGCTCAAACACATAAAATCGAAGAATACAATAATGCACAAATAAATCCTTTATCATGACATAATTGCAATGATCCGCACGAATCATTCGTTCACGAACTCTCCTAGCATGAGACAAAAATTTAGATGGATTAAGAAGATTGTCTGTTATAAAATAAGAAATCTCATATACAAATGCATGACCAGAAAGCTAGAATGTTTGTTAAAACTTTACAATCGGGAGCTCTGCTCTACCATCGATACCTACAAAATACAAAAGACTAAGTTTATATACTCAAGGAAAATTCACCGCACAGAGGCGTGCTCAGTCACTCAAGGCTTGATGTCCCTTCAATCAAACTCGTACTGATATCTTTCTTTAAATGCCACCTTAACTACGCATGGCTCGTGTAAGGAGGGTAGCTGAGCCATGAAGTGCTTAGCTAGCGTGCGCAGACTTGTATGTCGAGTCGAGGACTTCGGCATGGCTTCATTGAGAGAATTGATACACAGGACCTCTGCGAGCAGGCGGCTCGCCAGACCCTCCATTCCCCTCATTTAATGAACGAAAGGAGGTTTCAACCACCTGCTCTTGCTCTCATTTACTTCAATACTAGAAACAGTATTAAGATCGGGTCCGATGGCCCCTGGAGATCGTGATGATCCCCTCTGAAACTGAACTTGGTGCCTTTGGCCTTCTTTATGCAGCTCCTTCCTCTCCCCAAGTGACCATATGCTTTCAGCATTCACGAATATGAAAGGGCTAACCTTTGCTGATTGAAATCTTGATGAGCGATATGCCGAGACGGCTCAATCTGGCACCACGCGTCCCTCTAGATCTTACGACTCTTAACTCTCCCGGCAATACCATGGGCCCCGGTCCAGGATTCTCCTGGCACCTCGCGCATCGGAAAATAACGGAGCTACTCTTTGCGTGTTGGAGTCGCGATGGGCGATGCGTCGAGATGGCTCTATTTGCGGCGAGATGTCTCCTCTGGATGGATGGTTGAAAACACTTCGTGATACCGCGGGCCCCACCTTCTACACCTTTGATGCTATCTGGGTTTGGGGTTTCGTGATCTTGAACAACATGAAACTCTCGCCCTACGAACTCCCGACCGCCGAAACGCCGACGCGGCCAGATCTTGCGACACGCGTCCTTAGGATGAACGGACGAGGGGGCATTCGATATTTACAAGGGAGCCGCCCTCGTTTGCAGGCTCGCTTGATATGACTCAGGGATGAGACCGTGGGCTCGGCACCAAAGGCGCTTTCGGCGTTTCGTTGATCGGTACTTCCAAGTGCAATGAGCTAAGGGCTCCCTGTTCCCCGAAACCCTGATCTGCGATATGCTGACAGGCTGCCACCTATCCCAATTAGATCGGACGATCTGAACTTGCTGATTGAAATACGAGAGTTGTCCTTTGCGCTAAACCTTGGGCAATTCGGTAGCTCCGAAAACCCGGTGACCGTCGATCTGCTTTG
>JZKD02S1472365.1:118024-136596 GCA_000966675.3 Picea glauca | reverse complement strand
ACTGTGTATCTAATTGCCTCCCACTCTGGAGGGTTGAAGTAACCTTTAAATACCAACTATATCCAAGGAGTTTTCCCAACACACGCTCCCTCAGATTAACTTTTAAGGGTACTAAGGAGAAGACACATGGTCTCCTGGTCAAGGCATCCACGACCACATTCTCCTTTCTTTGTTCTTCCTCAATCATTTTTCTTTGAGCATCAACATCTATTTCAACTTTCTTTTTCTTCTCTTCTTCAACTTCTAGTCTCCTTGCTTCTTCTTTCTCAATTTCTTTTCTCTTTTCTTCTGCCTTAGCTTCAACCTTGGCTTTGGATTCATTTATTAATCTTTTTCCAACCTCTTTCTCAAATGTCTTCTTTTCTTTCTCTGCCTCAGCTTCTGTTACTGATTTTCTTTCAATTTCTACTTTATCTTTGGCCTATGCTTCTCATTTCACTGGTTCTTTTAAGCTCCTATTTTCTTTTGCATATTCCTTTGTGTCTACTTCTACTATGGCTTGATATTGAGCTTCAATGTTTTGTTTTTTCCTTAGCTCCTCATTGCATTTTTTTTCATCTCCTCCTCTTTTTTCTTTTTTTCTCTAATCATGTTGTCTCATTCTATTTTGCACCTTTTCAAAAAAAATAGTGATCTTTTCTTCACCCATTCTTCTTCTCATTCTTGGCAAGCATATGGCCAAGAAATTTTTATATGAGCTACATGGAAGGAAACCAAAACCATGTCTTCTACGAGCATTTCATTTGCAAACTTATACCCAAGAATTTCTTCAGCCTCTTATCTTGCAAAGATAAAATTGTTTATCCCATACAATCCTATATATATCGAATAAGTTGGGCATAGTTTCTATTTATCCTTTATTAATGAAGAGGATAAGTTGGACATAGTTTATTTTCATCCTTTATTAATGAAGCATTCAAAACATGAAGAATGGTCTGATAATCCACCTATTTGAGCACTAATATGTCTGACACAAATATAGGTAGTAGATGAGGATCTTTAGTTGCTTCATAGATCTTAAAGGTAGGTGATATCTTCATTCACATACCAATATCCTATCATGCTAATAACTTACATGGATTCTTTAGATAACATCGGTGCTAGTTTGTAGAGTATCAATTCATAGAACAAGGTGAAGACATGGTCACAAATTATTGCATATTGTTTCATGTATTTGTGTTCCCACAAATCTTGGTAGTACACTTGTACTAGTATTTTTTATATGCTCCAAGCCCATCCCATCACAAGAAAAGGATTATCAACACAAATGATGTCAAAAAGGTACGAAGACATGGCAAACTAAAGAGGAGAAATTGGCTTCCTTGAAGTGGGTGGCATCCTTATCTCTGAATAACTCTTTTTTTAATAGGGCCATGACATAAATATACAGTTTGTTCCGATAATGAAGGGATAAATTCCATAATTTTGAGAATTAAGTTTTTTTCCTTCGATCCACCATTTGCTCATTACTTTTTTATAAAAAAAATTATCCACATAACTCTTCCATCCAATCTATGGTCATATATACTTTAGGATTTGCAAACTTATAATACATATCCAAATTGTTGAGTTGGAAAGATGCAATGCACCTACTATGATCATTCACAATTGTTTTATTTTCCAAGTTAACATGGTCCATGATCCACTTAATCATTTTTCACATGGAAAAACTACATGTCAGTCAACCATAGTCATTTGATCTTAATTCAAATGTGTAAGATTTCACTCTTCATTCAATGATGGTTTTTCTTTCGAAGGATATCCCCTATCAATTGGCCTTCAAAACTTTAGGACTGCTTTTCTTAATGCATGTGTCTGTTCAAATCCTAGTTTGGATACAATTTCTAACTATGAAAGTTTACATTCGATTGTTTAGAGCTTGAAATTGGTTAAAGCATTGAGACCCAGGGTGGGTGTATGTAGTGGAGGGTGGGAAATGTGGGTTCTTGCATGAGACCCATGTGCCCAACCCTCTCATTTCACATGGATTCATTGTGCACAACTAACCCACCTCGTGGGCTCCTCCTTGAGATTTGGTGCTTGTGACCCATGTGAATGTTGCCTCTAGTGTGACTCATTGTGTTGAGGTGTCATGACTTGGATGGTTGAAGATTGGGACTTGGGCCAATACATTTTGAAATCCGCTCCCAAAACCCTACCCCTCACTTAAGCACTCTTTCATTCTGCATCCCCCCCCGTGATTCATCTAATTTCTCTCTGGAGGTTGGCGATGCATAGTGCATGGGCCTGCACCCTATGGACTCTTCTCCTCATGGCTTGCAAGCTGGACCATGGAAGTTGGGCCATGGGTGCCTCTTCATGTGGTCTTGTTAGCTCGAACGCATAATGCAAAGTCAATGTCCTTCATGGGCTCCTCCTTCGTGGCTTAGCGCTTTGTCTCGGTCTTGGGCATTGGCTTGAGCTGGTGGATGCACAACGTAGAGAGGAAACGCCCATTGTGGGCTCTCTTCCTCGTAGCTTGGGTGCTGGTGGCGGTGCAGGTATATGACGCGTTAGGTTTGGAGAATGGATTTGTTTTCTCGATTGAATGTCTCTTGAATCCACGAGCAATCGTCCCTCTCTTCTTTATATTGTCAGTGGATGAGCACTTCAAGTGTGGAGGAACATGTTCCCATACTCATTGTGGGAGCAGGTCTAGTGAGTCTCATTGTTTCTATTCTACTCACTAAATTAGGTGTCATGTGTTGCAGGGCTCCCAATTTTCAGCAATCAAAATTCAAACTCAAAGTGTTATAGTTACACTCAGTTCTCCACTAAAGTAGCTCGGCTCGTGCGTCTGGCCTCAAATGCACCACCCACACCAGTCGAGAATGGACCGCATACTATTGAGCTCGAATTTATTGGGACCAAACCGGGTCCAAATGGCACAATATAAGTGTAGGAGGTTGCGGCTATAAGCGACAAGAAATTGGTGTGGAACATTATGTTGGATAACAAGATTGAACCCTACAGAGCCTATGCAAGAAAATTGTTTTTTTGTTTTGTTTTTGTTTTCAGTTATGGGTTTACAATGTTTGGAGATGGATAGGTGGTGGATTTTGAATTTCAAATTATTGCAAACAATTGTACTCACTAGTGTAATTTTCCAAAAGAAAACAAAACTGAAAAAAATGGACCCAGGTTCCCTAAAAGGAATATACCCCCTAGTCTTCATGTTGGTTTCACTCTTCTGTTGGTGCAAGGTTTTATTGTTTTCTTCCAAATTATACAAGTACCTGAATTCAACAGTTTATACAACATCCACAAGCTCATTTCATTAACAATCATACTATGGAGATAGTTGCAACTTGGGGTTTCGACCCATGGGCTTTATAGTGCACTTAATAGCACCCACAGTGGGCTCTCCTCCCTCGGCTGTGTGTGTTGAACTTTGATGATAATTTGTGAGTTGTCTCCTCAACGCCTTGTGTGGGTATTGTTAATGCTTGTGGTGAGCTCTTCCTTGAGGATTGGACTGGTCACTTTGTTATGAACACAATATATATAGACATAGATATAATTAATAATAATTAAATATAATAATTAAACACATCATAAATCAAAAGTCATGTCTTATCTAAAGGACGTGTCTATTCATTAAAGGGAACCCCCTATGAATATATATAAATGGGCCCTCATTCTCATTGTAGTCATCTCATATTTTCATATACATTTATATATATTATTTATTTTCTTTATGAATATCTCATATTTTCATATACATTTTCACCACAGTGGTATCAGAGCTTCGTTACTGATCCACTTAACTTAAAGCTATATAAATTGAAATGGGGTTGGGGCTATTATCACTATACCACTTGCTCATAACTTGACATCAAAGAGTTGGGATAAACACCGTTTGAGCAAATTGTTCGTTCTGTTCCTCTACATGTGGCAATGATTAATCGGTAAGTTCATAATCCCTTTCTTTCCTTTGCTTAAAAGATAGGGTTAAAGAAAATTTCCCCCTCTTTTCTCTTGCACGCTTTCAACCCTAAATCGATTCTCTTCTCTTGGATTGTTTCACTTTGCTACTTCACCAATTTCAGACCTTATTCCCTTGTGACTAAGCCAACCGGCTTATGGGTACGATTTGAACAAGTGAATATCTTTGCAATCGACCCTTTTCCAAGTCCTTGCCTCAATTTAAACCATTGAAAAAAAAAAAACCTTCCGATTCCATCTAGGGTGTGGATTCTTGACCTAATTAAACCCTAAGCACACGTCTTGTTCCTTTAAGTCGATCAATGCGTCACTCACCATGCTTCGTGTTCACAAAATTGAATCCTGAAAGTTGTTTTAGTAACTCTCCGAGCATATCGAAGAAGTTACTACTAACTTCTCCGATCTGCTTGGGAGAGTTATTATTAACTGCTTCGATTTGCTCGAAGGAGTTGCTAGTAACTCCTCTTAGTAGATCAGAGGAGTTCTTTGTGAAACATCCGAACACCCTGAGATCAACTGAGACTCTTCTGAATATTGCTCGGAGGAGTTAATATTAACTCCTTTAAACTATTTGAAGGAGTTACTATCAACTCCTCCGAACTGCTCGGAGGAGTTACTATCAACTCCTCTGAACTACTCAAAGGAGTTGCTCTTTTTCCCTCCCATTTTCATTTAAAAATTGTTATGTTTCATTAGGTTAATGCCCAAGTCTTTCACACTCATAATTTGAGTAGTAAATTGATTGTTATTTGACGTATATAAGGAACAACATGTCTTGAATAGTTTTTTATTAATTCTTTCTAAATAAATAACATGCTCCAAATTTATCTTGTATGTAGATTTAGACATGTCACCATGAAAGAAATCAATAATGAAGCCATCAGGAGTTGGACCATCTGGAAACTCTCAGCAGATAGCAGATATGGAAAGTGTTAGGACCGTATACGATGATACATCAAGAATTCTGGACAAAGAAGGAGATACTTTGAAATGGGGGGAAGTCTATTACATTTTCAAGAAAACAACTTGTCTATGGAAGCAAAAGACCCAGGTGAACTCTAGGCATTTAAGAACATCAAAAAATTGAGAATTTTCAGGGTGGCGACACATCCAGCAGTATTCCCTTGTACAGATGCTATCTCATGGATTTTGAAGAACCTAAAGGTATATAGTAGCTATATATTTAATGCAAGGAAGGAGTTAATAAATTCATTCAGACCTAAGGATTTAGCCAAGTGTTATCACCTTGAGGCTAGAAAAAAAAAGTTGGATGGTCAGCTCCTTAGCGAGTTGGAGATCACACCAAAATATTTGTTCCCCACATGGTATAAATAATATTAGCAGTTAAAATATTGGCTCAAGAGTCGATATTGGTTCAAGTATGTTGCAAGATAAAAATAATACACTAAAGCTAAAGTTGTTGCCGAAAAACAAAAAGAGTTAGCTAAAGTAGCAAGGGTAGAGACAGAATTAGCAGAAAAGGGAGAAACATATAACACTGATGAAGAATAAAAGAAGAAGAAAAATGTATATGATAGAGAGGGTGATGCACACTCAATGGACTTGGATGTCCCTGGAACATCCACCACAAGAGAAGGAATATAAACAACAAGTAGCGGTTTGGTTCTCAGGCCTTGGAAACCTTTTCGGTTGACTGGAATATTGGACATTCGCAGTTTCACGTACGATAGAAAAACTGGTTGGATCATACAAGAAAGGATTAAAAAGATTACAGTGGCAGAGGGAGATCCTTTATTAGTGGTAACTCAGGTTCCCATCAAAGGGGATGTCAGGGAAGACCCTGTGGAAACTACTAAGGTAGGATTTGCAATCATGGATGAAACTATAAATAATAAAAAAAGGTTGGGCCAACAAAATGAGGAAAAGGAAATGAAGATCAAAGAACTAGAAGAGAAGCTCCAACAAGTAAGAATAGATGAGAGAAGTATTCTCAATTTTAAATCCAGAGTGGGAAAAGTGAGAAATGAGATGGAAGGTGGCATCATCGATATGTATGCCAACATGCAGCTCTTCCAAAATGTGGCTACAACAGTTATTGAACAAAACAACCAGATATAGATCAGCTGACACAATACAACACTATCTGGGAAGGTATAATAGACATTGATACTTGGATAGCAAAAAATCTTGATGCACCTCCATAGCTATACATACCCTCAAAATCAACAAGGAAGATAGATATGTATGTGCTAGACCATTTCCAGTAGGTAGGGAAACAAGTAGAAAAAGAAGTGACCAAAGCAATGGGGATCTGCTTAAAAACTGACAAAGTTGCTCAAGAATTGATGAGGCATGGTCAACTCTCAATGTTAGATGAACTTGGGAAGAATTTAGTCATGGAGGAACTAGTGAATGCAGTTCAGGAAAGTACAAGTAGAAGGAGACAAATAGTTGAAACATCAACTTTTGTTTCAACCGATATTATTGATCAACATATGCTACAACCAACAAAACTCCATACTATGATACAACCTTACATGAAAAAAATGGAGAAGAATATGAGCGCATTGGATGATAGCATTGCCATGATCGAAGCAATGTTTGAGAAGCTATCTTACAGGAGGATTGAGTCATTGTATAACCAGTTAGAATTTTGGACGACTTATCTCCAAAGAAAAAGATCATAGGAAAAGGAAAAACCATTGTTTTCCCTTTCGTCTTTTTCCTAACTACCTCAAGCCTCGAGAAACGTGTCACTTTTTTGGGCAATTTTTTGGCACATGTTTTTTTGTCGATGGTTTTCTATTTCTGGTTAAGGAATTAGGGTTGTTGACTAATCCAGGTCATTAGGTTAGGGTTTTGGATGTTGTTGGTTCGTATATGTATATTGTATTGTAAACAATGTAACACTATGAATGAATATAGAATATGATGGTTTTCCCGGTTTGGATTTCTAGGGGAAAAATCTCTATGTAATGATTGTATTTTCCATTGTATCTTTTCTGTTCTTTTACTGAAAATCTATTTGCAGTAAATATTGTACAAGGTTAAAATCTACAGTATACCGGGGAGGACCCCTTGCTATAGATGGACAAATTTGGACCCCTCAACATACTCCTATGCAAATTAATTGCAAGTTAAGCAAATATGATGATTCAAAGTCTATAGATCAGAGGTAGCACAAGTCAATGATTGACAACTTAATTTATGTGACAACATCCAGACCAGATGTAATGCAAGCAGTTGGACAGGTGGCACGATTTCAAGTATCACCAAGGGAATCACATGTTCTCACAGTAAAGAGGATATTCAAATATCTCAAGGGTACATAAGAGTTTGGATTATGGTATCCAAAAGGAAAATATCTATCACTTATTTCCTACACATATGTAGATTGGGTAGGTTGCATTGATGACCAAAGAAGTGCAAGTGGAGAAGCGTTCTACTTGGGTGAGTGTTTGATATCTTGGCTAAGAAAGAAACAACCATCAATATAATTTTCTATAGCCGAATTAGAGTATATGGCAGCAAAAACATGTTGTACACGGGTTCTATGGATGAAACGAACTCTGATAGATATACAGGTTGAGTATGATGAGCCCATTCCAATATATTGTGATAATACAAGTGCCATCATTATATAAAATAATCCAGTGATGCACTCCAAGACGAAGCACATTTGAATCAAGTATCACTTTCTATGGGAATAAGTTACAGAGAGGAACATCATAGTTGAATATGTGGGAATAAAATAATAGGTTGCATATATCTTTACAAAATCGCTTCCAAGGGAAGCTTTTGAGTATCTTCGACAAAGACTCGAAGTAATTTATACTCCAAAATGATTTTTTTTGAATTCTTATCTTAAATGTCTTAGATTTACAAGAGGAAGCACCATAAAGAGGATAGTTCAGTTTGGGGGAGCATTTTAAGGAAGAGTTCAGTTAAGGGGATCATCCCTAAGGACAGTTCAGTTAGGGGGAGAAACTCTGACGATAAGTTGCCTTTTCCATTGATGTCAAATGGGGAGAGATTCATCATATGCATGGTTAGAGAGCACAGAGGCATGTTTCGAGGGAGAGTGATGGTCATAGGGGGAGGATGAGACATATGACTTTAGTTTTGCATCAGAGTGTTTCCATCAATGCCAAAGGGGGGTATTGTTGATTAATTGGGTTGGTTGTCATTGATTTCAACCCTTTAAGCAAGTCCAGTAGCAAATTCTGGTAGCCCCAACAATATGGTTAATGGAATAAAGATTGTTTGAGGTATAAAGGTATGAATATTAGTGTATTTGCAGGTAAGACTATTCTAAATGGATATTACATGTCATGTTATTTTAGGTGATATGTGGAACATCACATAACTCCTTACAGTTAGAGATATATGGCCTTGTGAAGTTGAAGAACCCTCTTGAGTTATCTAGAAGACCCTAGAAGGTCAAAGAAGCCAAATTATTCTAGAAACCCCTAGAAGAAGTTGACTAGTCAAAGTGGGTGAAATTAGGAGTTAATCATGGGTTAAGTTGTTGCAATAAGAAAATAATTAAAAATAAATTAGTTGCAACTAGAAGTGGAGAGTTTACTATTTGTGGATAAAGTGGTTATAAGTGGACAAGTGGTTAGAAGTGGGTTAGCCCTAAAAGAAGGAAGTTGGGTTAAGTTGGTTAGAAGGTAACCCCTTCAGGAAGCTACATGGAAGTATAAATAAGAGAGAAAGATTCTCCTATTAGAACCTATTGATCACATTGAATATCTATTATTGTGTAAGGTTTATTGCAGGTACTCATTGATACATCTGAAGTTACGCAAGTCTGAGATAACAGGAAGGGTTGACGATGAAAGTTTCGGAATTGCAGAAATACCGAAAAAACCCTAGTTTTTGAGGTGTACGCGGGCTGTAGTGGAGAAGGGTGTGTACGTATGCAAGATGGAAATATAGAAGGGCACATATAGTTGGGAAAATCCATGAAAACTTGAGGAGATGAAAATTCCAGGTCTCTAGAGTTTGAAAGTAAGCTCCCGGGAAGGTCTACAATGATCAGGTACAACAAATCTATCTACAGGTTCAAAAGCCATGTCTTATTTCTATGTGTAGTTGGATATTGTTGTCTACATGAGATATGGTTATGGGGGTTTGAGGATTTTCCCTAGAGATATTATTGATTGTATGGAACTTACTGTATAAGTCATATCTACATAAATATAATGCTTGTATATTTGATATTTATCATTGGTACATCTTGTTAGTGTTGAGGCACATCTTGTATTTCTTGGCACATGGTTGAAGGTTTTTGTGGTACATGGTTGAGAGCTTGTAGTTATGAAGTGGTTGTGAAGTTGTTGGTGTAGTGTGAGGTTGATCCAGGTGGATATTATTGGCCACCCACCTATTCCAATTGGATCCTCTTGAAAGTTGTTAGTTCAACACGTTCTTTTGTAATTATTTGTAATCATGGGTTCTACACTTTTGGGGTTGTCTTAAGACCTACACAGCTTCCAGGTGGATGTTGGTGGTAGCCCACCTAATCCAATTGGCTTATTTTGGAAGTTTTCATGTCAATACATGTTTCTGTACTTCTAGGGCCAATTTGGGGCCATAAATAGTATTTTTTTGGCTTTCCACAATCAAACTGTAGACGCAGTTAGAGCTTGACAGAATAATGTATAGTTATCGAAAATACCTTTCGAATGGGATATCACACGCCTAAAACAAAGGTCGTATGTAAAATTTATGACCCCAGGAAGTTGAGGTACTAACTTACCCATTGGGGACCATATAAATTTTGGCATTTCATCTCCTAGGGTTAGGTTTTTGGATGTCTAGGGTTTTGGAATTCATGAGTAATGTTAAAAAGGCCTTTGGAGCCTCATTGTAATCATTCTGCTCAGAAGGATGCGCATAGCATCCACATCTCTTCTCAGAGATAGCTACCACCATTCAAGCAAGTTGTTTTCAATTCTATAGTTTTACAGTTTCATCCTACTTTATTTATTCAATAGAAGTTATTACTCACTAGATATCTGTTGTTGTTCTCCATATCTCTGTGTTATTATATTAAGTTTGTTATTCATTTCATTCCACTCATAAATCTAAATCAGTGGTATCAGAGTGATCTGCTCTTCATTTATTTTTCTTCGTGCATGTCCCTGACAAGATCTGGGTACAAGAAGTTGGGACTCGAACCAATCGATCATTTGCAATCTCGGTCATGTCGAGCCCAAAAACAACCCATCGGGGAAGAAAATAAAGATGATGGAGCAGGAGATCCTTTTAAAATGTTACTCGAGGAAGCCCTTGTGCGACAAAGGAACGAAATGATGGACAACTTTGCATAGATCCTTCAGCGACTGCCCACAAGAGACACATCTTCATCAAGCGGCCATGCAACCCCCTTTAAGGTACAAGTAAATTTTGATATTCCATTATTTGAAGGACCGATAGATGCAAATGATGTAGATAAATAGTTGAATCTTCTCGAAGGGTATTTTTCGGTCCACAATTTTTTCAATAGGGAAAATATTACTTTTGCACTCCTCAAGGCCATCCCTCATGTTAAGAACTGGTGGGATACTTACTCTAAGCAAAGGGCCATAGAGGAATATGCAATATTTTCGGTCATCCCAAGATGGGATTCCTTCAGGGATTCCATTAAAGAACAATACTACCATGTTGGAAGCCACAAGGACTAGTACACAAGATGGACCACCCTGCGTCAGGAAAGGGACTAGACAGTACCAGATTTCACCAATATTTTCCATACCCTACGCACCAAATTGGGTATCAATGATTGTGAATGACATCTGGTGATCAAATACCATGGTTTTCTGCATAGATACATTAAAAAATAAATAGATTTTTTGTACATCGCATCATTGGGTATGACTTATAGATATGTTTTCAAGATCGAGCAGAAATTTAAGTAGAAGACGCGAGAGTTTGGATCTGCAAACTCCTCATAGCCGAAGCAGGGAAAAGGTGGCCCCAACCCACAAAACAAGGGACAAATAAAACATGGACACTCTTAGGACAACCAATCCAAGGAACAAGACAAGAAGGGTAATGAGAAGTCGAAGAAGGACACGACAAAGTGGTGTGAATACCATAAAATCCCTTGGCAAAACACCGAAGAATGTCACTCCAAGAAGTCACTGGTGGTAGAGATGAAAGATTTCGAGTCAGAGGCTGATTATGATTTCGAATAAACTCCATAAGGAAGTAAGAGAATTATTGATGTTGAACCCAACGCCACTTTCACTACCACCAAAGTCCAACCAAGCGAACCAGAAGAACTAGAGGAAGGGGAATGCCTCTTTCACTCACAGATGTGGGTAGAGGGGGCTTCGATTCATTTCATTATCGATAGTGGCAGTTAGAAGAACCTGATCTCATTAGAGGTCTCAAGAAGTTGGACATGTCGATGCCACTGCACCCGCATCCCTACACCATCAGTTGGATTCACCAAAGAAGAGATCTCCACGTCAGCCAACAGTGTCGTCTACCCTTTGACATCAAGCCCTTCAAAGATGAGGTATTGTGTGATATTTCTCCCCTTGAATTTTGTGATTTTATTTTAGGACAACCATATTTGTGGAAGCGACATGTTGTGTATAAGTCTAGACCCTGCGGTGTTATTATTACTTTGGGTAGACAATTGTACATGATACCATAGGTAGCACCGCCTACCGCTATTTCTTTAATCTCTTCTAAGCAATGTAGTAAGGTCATTTCATAGACTGGGAAGTTCGTCTTCTTTGTGATTTGTTCTCATAGTAAGTAGAAGGTCGCCGCCACGTCCATGACCTCTACACAAAGCCTCTCTTTGAAATAGAAGCAAGTGGAAAAAATCATGGAAGAGTACAGATACATCTTCTCCTCACCCACCAGGGTACCGGCGCACTACCGAGTTAATCATCCAATTGATCTAACCCCTGGTGAAACTCTGCCTAATGGACCAGTTTATCATCGCTCGTTGATGGAAAATGACGAAAGTAAGTGTCAAATCCAAGAGCTTCTTCAAAAGGGGCACATCAGACCTAGCTCCTCCCCTTGTGGAAGCCCGATTGTACTGGTGCAGAATAAAGACGGGACCTCACAACTCTGCATTGATTACATAGCATTAAACAAAATCATAGTCAGGAATCGGTACCCATTTCCCCAAATCGATGAGCTCCTTGAACAACTCAAGGGGGCCAAGTTCTTCAACAATATTAACCTAAAGTCTGGCTACCACCAGGTTCCCATCGAACCGAATGATGTATGGAAGACAAATTTCAAATCTAAAGAAGGTCTCTTCGAATGGTTGGTCATGCCCTTTGGCCTAAAGAATGAACCAAAAAACTTCATGAGGTTGATGGATGATGTATTAAGACCCTTCACCAACTCTTTTGTGGTGGTATATTTGGATGACATACTCATCTTCAACAGAACTTGGGAGGAAAACATGCAACATATTCAACAGGTTTTGAGCACTCTGTGGTAGCACAAACTATATGCCAATTTGGAAAAATTATCCTTTGGCATGAACAGGATCCAATACTTGGGCTACATTGTTGATGAACATGGGGTACATGTGGATCCAGCTAAGATCCAATTTATCCGTGACTGGCCATCCCCGGCCACACTAACCGAGCTTTGGAGCTTCTTGGGACTTGTCAACTTCTACCGACGGTTTGTGTTGGGATTCTCCCATATTACATAGGCCCTCAACCAAGTGACCAAGGGCAGCGGAAAGGAAAATTTTGCGTGGGAGAAGGCACAACAACAAGCATTTGATGATCTGAAGCATCGCTTATGCTCAGCTCCAGTGCTCTCCTTACCTGATCTGCAACAACCGTTTGAGATTGAGACTGATGCATCCAACTAATTTATAGACGCAATTCTCACTCAACATGGTCATATGATAGAATATCATAGTGAGATACTCTTAGATACTATCCAGAAATAACCCACCTATGAAAAGGAAATGCATTCCATTATACAAGCATGTGGTCAATGGAAACATTACATTATGGGAAAGGATACAATCATCCACATTGATCACAAGCCTCTACAGTTCATACAGATAGATGGGAAGTTGCAGAATGACCACCATCAGAAGTGGTGCACATACATGCAAAAATTCCATCTCAACATCAAGTATAATATAGGGAGCACAAATCATTTCCCTGACTTCCTCAATCGACCTCCTGTGGTTGCACTCACCACCATGCTCCATTCCTGTGGGCATGAGGCATCTAAGTGGCCCCAACTTTATCAGCAAGATCTTGAATTCGCCACCACCTATCAGCTCTTGGGTACAGGCGCAAATGTCACTGATTTTCACATTCAGGATAGACTGTTATGCCATCTTGGCCACCTTTGTGTTCTTGCAAGTGAGCGTGCAAATCTCATTTGGGAGGCTCACTACAGTCGAATGGCAGGACATTTTGGCATGGAGAAAACTGTGGTCATTCTACAGAAACATTTTTATTGGCCAAAACTTTGAAAATACGTCAACAATTATATCAAATCTTGCACTGCCTCTGTCATTGCCAAGCCAACCATAAAGAAGCAAGGAATATATGCCCCTCTTCCTACTTTCAAGAGGCCTTGGGAATCCATCTCAATGGATTACATGTCTGGCCTTCCATCCACCAAGTAAGGCAATGGTTGTGTATTTGTGGTGGTTGATCGGTTTTCAAATATGGCCATTCTCACATCCTGCAAGAAGAGCATCACAATGACAAATACTGCCAAGCTCTTCTTCGAACTAGTGTGGGTCCATTTTGGGATACCACAGACCATCATCTCTGATCAGGACAACAGGTTCCTCAACACATTTTAGTCAAGTATTTGGTCATTGTTGGACACCAAGTTCACTAAATCCATTTCCTTCCACCCTCAAACTGATGGCCAGACAGAGGTCGTCAATCGGATGATTTTGCACATCCTGCTCATGTATAACTCTAAGAATCTACGTACATGGGATGAGAGTCTTCCCTATGTTAAACATAACTATAAAAAGGATCCCCATAGCTCCACCGACCATAGACCATTTCAGGTGGGGATGGGATTCAAACCCTTGGGTCCCATTGATGTTGCACTCTATCTTACAACCACACAGACATAATCTTCCCATGTTTAGTCTGAGGCTGACAAAGCCACCAGATTCATTGAGTGGATTCAACACATCCACCAATAGATCCATGAGATTTTGTAGAAATCTAATGCTAAGTACAAGCAACTCCATGATCAACACCGGGTACCACACAATTTTCAGGTGGGAGACAAGGTCCGATTACATTTGCAGAAAGAATTTCTTATAGGGCCCCATCAGAAGCTCCTTCCACTTCACTATGGGCCTTACACTATCACCAAGGCTGTGGGAGACAATGTTTTTGAGCTCAACACTCCTCCCTTCTTTGGCTTGCACCCATTGTTCAATGTGGACCTCCTCCGACCATATTTTCCACCATTATTAGACACCTCAGAGATAATAGAACAATTGAAACCAACAGAGCTCAACCCTGACTGCATGGAACAGGAATCCACTGATCAGATAGTCGATACACAGGTCAAGGGCACTTGCCAGTAGAGGATCCAACTTTATCGGTTTGTCAAGGCAAGGCAGCTCCTGCACCAAGGAAAATGGCTCACCCAGTGCCAAATTTATCAGAAATTTCCTCACTTGATGGGGCACTCAATGCAATGGAGACCACTACTTTCTAAAGGGGGAGTATTGATTTAGGAGGATATGGGTGGCCACCACCCTATTCGAACTGCCTCCTCTTGACAATTGTTATTTCAACACATTCTTATTTAATTCTTTGTAATTGTGGGTTCTACACTTACGAGGATGTATGAAGACCTACACAGCTTCTAGGTGGATATTAGTGGCCTCCCACCTAATCCAACTGGCTTATTTTGGAAGTTTTCATGTTAGTACATCTTTCTCTACTTCTAGGGCCGTTTTGGGGCTCTAAACAATGTTTTTTGGCTTGCCATAGTCAAACTATAAATGAAGTCAGAGTTTGACGACATAATGTGTAGTTCTCTAAAACACCTTTCCAATGAGCTATCACGTGCCTAAAACAGAGGTTGTATGCAAACGTTACGACCTTGGGAAGTTGAGGTACCAACTTACCCATCGGGGCCCACATAAATTTTGGTGTTTCATCTCATAGGGTTAGGTTTTTGGATGTATAGGGTTTTGGAATTCATGAGCAATGTTGAGAAGGCCTCTGGAGCCTCATTGTATTCATTCTTCTCAGACAGATGTGTGTAGCAGCCACATCTCTTCTAAGAGATAGCTACCACCATTCGAGCAAGTTGTTTTTAGTTCTGTAGTTTTACAGTTTCAACCTATTTTATTTATTCAATAGAAGTTATTTTTCACTGGATATCTATCGTTGTTCTCTATATCATCGTGTTATTGTATTCAGTTTGTTATTCATTTTGTTCCTCTCATAAATCCGGAAATGGGGATGTATATCAATGAGGGTTTGATGTCTAGTCCATGTGAGGGTTATGACACTTGTTCATGATTATACACACATATATGGCATATGCCTAGAGATAGAGATGCATTTTGTTAAGGAATATATAAAATGATGTATGCACAGGATACAACTATAGATAAGAAACATTGACAGGTTGTAGGTTGAAGTGACCGAGGCAACAAAGTGTTTGAAGTTTCAGAGAAGGTGAAAACCCTATTTTTTTTGAAGGTGTACGTAGGCTGTAGTATAGACAGGGCACGTACATACGTAGGCTATAGTATATACATGGAACGTACATACACGAGCTGCAGTATATATAGGTTGCATACCTATTAGGTTTTTGTTGGTACAGGCTGAGTACAAGTACAGTTTGGTTACAGGTCAGTGGCACAAGTTGGTTACATGTTGTTGGTACAGGTTGGTACATGTTTATAGTGGTATATCTCATAGTGATAGTGTGGCAGTGGTTTCATCATTTGTCACTTATATTTCAGGGCAGCAGGACGGGGCAATGATAGGTGGTTGTAGTCACCTTCCAGTTGTAGTCGAAGAACATAGGGGGTTGTATCCTCCTTCTAGTTGAAGCCAAAGAATTGGGGAGTTGGAGCTTCCCTCAGGTTGTAGCCTGAAAATATAGGGGGTCAGAGCCTCCTTCCAATTGCATCTGGAGAATAAAGGAAGTTGGTGCTTGCAATGAATGTAATTCTTAAAGACATATAAGAAAAAACATTATGTGGTTTTCTCCCGCATTGGGCTTTCATGTAAAAATGATGGTGTACTATGTATGTGTATGCTTGTTCATTGTCCATGGTTTATTTACTCTAGACTTATTGGATGATAATGATATATTGATCATAAAGATAAAAAACACTTACATACTATGGTTAAAAGGATTAAAAAATTATATTACTGATTCACCCCCTCTCAGTAATCCGACAAGATGACATTTGAAACAATTTCATCAAACCATTAAGAACATTCGAAAGATGATCTTCAATAGACCCCCAACAAAATATTTGAGACATTCGAAAGATAATAAGGATTTCCTTTTCAAGAATGGTCCAATGAGTGTATCAAACAAACTAAATTCAAAAGATGAAACTTTGATAAAGTTGGGCATTGAATTATCAATTCAATTTTGAAAAGTGAAACTCATAAAGCACTCGATGAACTATTGGGTGGATTCAAATGATGTGCTAGCTTAAATGTTTAAAAATGGTTTTATGAGTATATCAAGGATTTCAAAAGAATGCATTTTCAAATGCAACAAATTTCCCGAAGAACAATGAGCAACATAATACTTCAAAGGTAGAAGTTGAGTTCCAATGCTAGAATTCATAAAAAAGAGTTAATCCAAAAACAAAAAGATAAGAACATCACTAAAGGCAATTTAAATAAAAAGTCAAACTACCTTTAAAGAAACCCCCCCAAAAAAATGCATGGGTGATTGAGGTTCTTGGAAAAAACAAGCAAGTCATTATCACTCATCAATGTAAGTCCTTGAGACACATCATCAATCAAAGACTCCTCCAATCAATATCATCAATGTAAGTCCTTGAGACACATCATCATTCAAAGACTCTTCAATCAATATCATCACAATGTATAAAGCAAAAGGAAAGCATTGTAAAAGAGGATGATGTCCTCAAACTATTACTCAAGAATATCTAATGGTATGGTTCTATGGTCCTCAAACTATTACTCAACAATATCTAAAGGTATAGTTGTCTTTAATGCAACAAGGCTTACAGTATGCCACCGAAAGGTTCCCACCCAAAGGGCAGTATAGTTGTCTTTAATGTAAAAAGGCTTATAGTATGCCACCCAAAGGTTCCCACCCAAAAGTTCCCTTTATTGCAACAAGTCTTACAAATTTGATAAGGTTCCCTTTATTGCAACAAGGCTTACGAATTTGATAGGATGTCACCCAAATATTTTCTACTACATTAATCATAACTTTTAAATTAAAAAAAAAACAAAAAAGAAATTAGTAAAACAAAAACATCCCAAGAAAAAAACATCAATCTACATTAATCATAACTTTTAAATTTAAAAAAAAATAAAAATAAAAATCAAATTAGTAAAACAAAAAAATCCCAAGAAAAAAACATCAAACTAACTAATAAAAAGTTAGTAATCAAAATTATTTTTAGTTTTATAGAAAAAGAAAACAAAACATTTAGATAATAATAATAATAAAAAAAAACTTAACTTTATAATGGGAAAAACCTTAATCTCACCTTATTATAATCATCTAATTAAACTTATCTTTTGTTTGATAACATAACTTAGTACAAATTTTTATTCTAACTCTAATTCTAACTCTGGGCTTATATCTCTTTCATTTATACATGTGAATTACTTTTCTTACTGGGCAATGTCAATGTGGGAATGAAATAATAATTGACTTGCGATATAAACTCTTGTTACATACATTATAGCGTATTTAAAAAAATAGGGAAGATAATGTCGTCCAATAATAAACTAAGATAATCTAATGCCAACGACGTTGCTCCAGAGCCCCTCCTGATGAAGGATCAACAACTGCAGAATGGATATCATAAGTTGTTGTGGAAGAAGTTGTTTCATCACTGCTTGATGCTACCCTAGTTTTCTAACTCGACGACCTGTGACGACCTCCACGACTGTTAGGTACTCCAGTTTGGTTGACGGATTATGAATTCATGCCCAAATCTATTAACATAATGGAATATGTTAATAATAGAATAGATGGCTCAATGTTTAATTGAAGAGGTGGCAATGACATTTTCTTAACAAATTTATTCAAACTATATGACCAAAAAACTAACTTCTCTTATATATAGTGTCTTGGACCTTGATCTAGACTAGAAACTTGTGAATTTTACAAGGTAAATTGGTTGACTTCTTCTTAGGCAAGATGACTTGAATTTTGGTTCAACTAGAGAAGTTCTCAAATATATAGCTGCAAATATATAATAGTTTCCACCTCAGTATTATTTGCAACTAAATTAGGGTTTTAGATCATAAGTTTTATTAGCAAGCTATATAGAAGAGTTGTTAGATAAATTGAAAGTGGTGAAATGCCAAAGGATATATTGAATAGAAATATAATGTGTTTTTAGAAGAAATCGTGTAATACTTAACCCAAGGACAAATGGGTGAGTGCACAAAGTTGGTGGATGAAAAAGTGGCAAGGGGGTCAAC
>JZKD02S1472365.1:55693-69538 GCA_000966675.3 Picea glauca | reverse complement strand
ATTCGTGTTCCAGCATTCGTGTTCCAGCAGTCTTGTTCCAGCAGTCGTGTTCCAGCAGTCGTGTTCCATCATTCGTGTTCCAGCAGTCGTGTTCCAGCATTCGTGTTCCAGCACTTGTGCGTGATCCATAAACAATTGATTGCCATCAATGACAACCTTGACCATCTGTGTCATCTTCTGTTTTAGCCATATCTCCAACAAAACATCTGAGTTTATTAGATCTAGGATCTCCTTAGATCTGTTGTTGCTGCTTGGGAATGGTTTCTTGATATTCTTCCCAAGGGCACATCCCTTGCAGATTCATTCATGTGTAGATTTCAATTCTGGTATTCCTTCAACCATTCTTCTGAGAAAAGGTAATGCTTGATAATTTATATGAGCGTACCTTCTATGCCAAAGCTCATTAGGGTTGAATTCGTCATGTATGAGAGCTTCTTCATTTTGTTCTAGTAGTCTATACAGATTTCCTTCACGACTTCCAATAACCCTAGCATTCTCTATGCTGGAGTCTTTACGCTATGATAACACTTTTCCATCCATGAAGGCTATTCTATTTCCTTTGTCTTCTAGACATGATATCGATACAAGATTCTTTTCTAAACCAGGTACATATAAAACATTTCTTAAGTGAACATGGTTACCTGATTCCAACTTGACGGAGGCTTGTCCAAATCCTTTGATGGGGGAAGTGCTTTTGTCTCCAAGCTCCACTTTGTACGATGTCATATTCTCATTAAGATTTGAGAGTCTGGCTTGATCTCCCGTCATGTGTCTAGAAGAACCACTATCGATTATCCACATGTCATCTTCAATCGTTCCAGTGAGTGCTAAGTAGTGTAAGAGACTAATCATTTTTCTCATTTCTTCAGTTGACTGGTAACTGGTCATGCCTTGATCCAAAACTTCAACTTCATCGTTTTTGTCTTCTGAGGGAGCCAAAAGGTGTGTTGAACTAGGGCGCATCTGAATATCTTCTCCTTGAGCGAGATGCTCCATCACAAGGTGTCGGATCTGAGAATTAGGGTTTCTACAACTGCTCCTACTAGTAACCCTAGCGACAGTGTCTTGGAAGCTGCTCCTGCTAGTAACCCTAGCGACAGTTCCCAGCGAGATCAATATCCTAGCAGTTATGCTTCTTTCCATCATTTGGGCTGAATGAAGGAGGTGTGGGCCCATAAGCTATTAGAATATAGAATATTGTGCTCATTTTACCATTGACGATACCTTTGTCACCCAACCATAGGCCGAAGCCACTCTCCGAGAACCTTGGCCTTGAAAGAGAAGAATGCTGGTAGCAATCAATAGCCAAGAGAGGCTAATGCACCAAGCAAGAAGAGAAAACAAAGATGATCAGATAGTCCACCCAGAAACTGGCACTGCACCTTCCCCAGAAACCTGCACACAGAACTGTCAACTGCAATGTGCACAACTGGCTCTCTGCAATTCTAAGAATGTGTAATAATGAGAACTGGCCTCCTGTATTTATAGTATTTCTGGCAGATTGCCAGGGCTGACCTCTTCTTTTGGGTACTAATAAATTCATATTTAAATGTATTTCTGCAGCTGACAACTTCTCTAGGGTTTCCTTCACTTCTTTTCTTCCTTCTGAAATATTTTAATCTCATCATAGGTCACAAAAGAGGTTCATACCTCCCGAAGCTACCGTAATATTAACAAGAGAGAGAAGAAGAAAGACAGTGTGAGGGGGGAGAGAGGAAGACAGAGAGGGGAGGTGGGGAGAGAGGAAGAAAGAGAGTGTAAGAGAGAGAGAGGGAGGGAGGGGGATATGGTGGGTGTGTTACCCATGATTTTGGTCATCATGATGATGTATTGATGATGGTGTACTCAGGCTCTTCATAAGAACTTTCTCCTGAGAAAAAGTTATTTTCATCTCTTCCAGAAAAGTCATTTTTGAAGATTGTTCGTAGGCTACTAGTATATTTGCCTGCGAGAATGCATGATTCTCGCAGGTTGTCTTAAGCCAGGGTGCACTGTGTTGAACTGCTAGGGTGCGAACTCTTTATAAAGCAAGGAAAAAGATGAATTCTCGATGCTTCTAGAAGGGAATCTTCTAGAAGGATGAGATGGCATTCGAATGGTTATCCTAGTACTGGATTCCCTGATATTTTGGGATCAGTCTTATCCAAGTAACCAATTCATTCTCTCCTATATATTGAGTTAATTCTCATGGAAAAGGTTAAGCAAGATTCATTGGAGAATTGGTGAAAGAATTGTGTGAAGGACTGATGCTACAACAGCTTGGAGACTCCAACAAGTTCATCCAAAGGAGTTTATCTTCTTCATGCAAGTGAGCAAGTGTGTGTGTCGGAGCCAAGGGCCTTTGAAAGGAAGTTTGAGACATCAAGGCTCAGGTTGTAATCTTTACTTTCCATCAATATGATACAGTAATATGTCCCTTTCCCATAAAGCTATTTCCACTTTATTGTATAATTCCTTGATCATATACATAGATTAACTGTTGAATAGATTGTGCTTTCTTCACTCCACTTGGTTTGTGTTGTCTTGGTCTTGACTGCACGAGAGCACTGGAGCGAAGCAGGAGCAACAAAGACCAAAGGAAGCGATAATAATGTATGTTCTATGTTCTCACCTCCTATTTAATTCAATGGTTAGAATCTAGGGAAAGAGTCATGTTTTGTTTTGCTTTGTTCTAGATCCAGGTGGATCTAGGGAGATCGGTTTGTGTCCGCACTTATGGATTTATCCAATAACAAAATTGGTGACTCCACTGGGAACATATCCCATTTTCTTTGTGGCTTTTGATATTTTTCTGTGGCCATTTGCTTTGGTTTTACTTTTCTCCTGTCCTATCAACCTCTGAGTCTTCAAGATATCCTGATAGACCCTCTGGGTCCAGAGGCCTTTTTCAATTTTGCTTCATTTTTCAAAAATTTGACTATGTTCAGGCATTCTCGCACTGTACTTCATTGCAGCCTGCAAGAATAGGTGGAGTTCGCACTCTACCTTTAGGTTTCAATGCGAGGTTCTCGCACCCTTCTCAAGGGTCACCTGCGAGAATCAGTGATTCTCGCACTGTGTATTATTGCCTACCTGCGAACACAATTGTTCAAAAATTTGGATTTGAGTTTTGGAATTTTTAACTGCCCAGATCAGTTTGATTGCCTCATATATGTTTCTTGGACCATTGATTGATGTTCTTCTTGTCTTCATTTACATGCATGAACAATTTTACGATTTCAAGGCTTTTCTTGTCATTTTAGGCTTGATTTTCGTTTCTTGGCTTTTCTTGGCAATACCATTCTCCTTGTTTTCAAAATATGAGTGTGTTTGATTAGTTAAGATCTAGTGATTGGTTGAAAGTTAAGTTTGCTTGGTTTTTCTCATTTGCTTATGGTTTGAAAGATCATTTTCTTTTGCATTTGAAAAGACTGAATTGGTTTGCTCTTTATTTTTTCTTTCATTGAAAGAGTGGATTGGGTTATTTGCTTGTTCATTTGGTTTTTGATTTTCTGTACTCTCGCTATCATAGTGTGGGTCCTTTTTGAAAAGTGAACAAACAAGTTTTTCTTTCAAAAAATTCTTTTCGTTTTAATAAAACATTGAAAATTAAATTATTGAGATTGTTGAAGTAGTTGAAACATAGACAATAGAGAATTGTCATTTGATAAGTGATTGTTTGCATTTGCATTTAAAGGAAATTTTGCATTGTAGTTCAAGGTTGATCTGGAAAACTTTCTCTCTCTCTCTCATACATAGGATTCATTGAACGAAAAGTCACATATTTCATTCTTATCCTTGCATTGTTGGGTCAAAGTCATAAAACATAAGTTTCATTTCCGTTACCTTTGAGTAAACAATAGATCTTAACAACACTGCGTAATCATAAAATTTATCTAGTAACTCTTTTCTAGGGATCTTTTACACCAACATTTAGCTAGGCTAGCGCTTTGGAGTAGGAAGAGAGATACACTCTCCAAAAGCATAAAACACCCAATAGCATCTTGTGTTAGGGAGTGTTAAATTCCATTTGCAACATCTTGTCCTGGGAAGCCCTTCTCACACAAGGGTCAAGAACGAGGTCGCATTGGTATTGGCAAAGTTACTCACCCTGCTTTGCTGGTATCAGTGTAGAGATTGCACGTATTACGGGGATCACTCGGAGGTATACCCACAATGATGAGTGGAAGCCTTTTGAGTTGATTTCAGGCTAGATACCCTGCCCTTGCATGTGGATCGGACTGTCGACTGTTCCCCCAGGCTTTATTGTTGTTGTTGGTGACCTTAGTGGCCTATCTCTCTAGGTTCTTACCCGAGGTGACTGTGGAGGGGAAAGTCTTCACGGTACCTGGAATTGACGTTAACCAAACTCACTCAGGCTCCTTGGAGGGTATACCCATGATTATGTGTGGGAGCTTGCACCAAGGTGTAAGTCTGTTAAGCAGGTCGTCAGTGTAACTTTTCCACCATATCCCTGCCCCTTCTTGTCTTGTTGTTGTGACATTGGATTTCATCACCAACTAGTGGCTTTGAAATTAGAAGGTCTTGTTTGCCTGGTGATTGCTTCCTAGATTTTGTTTACTAGCGCATGTTGTTTGTTTCTCGAAGTTGACCATAGGATTTTCTTCATGGAGTTTGTCACTCATTTACAATAGCTCCTCCATGTTGTTCATGTAGAATGTAGGGTTTATCTCCAGAGCATCTGGACAGTTTTCAACCCTTGCCTATCGGTACACTTGAGGGCTCTCCTCGGCAAAGTGAAGTCACAGTTGTCACCACACCACAAGTGGAATCAACTGACTCTCTAGAACCTTTCTGAATTACCAATACTCGGGAGGACTTTCGACTCCACCGTGGTTCTGAACGACCATTATTCTTCCGGAGAACTAGTTGTTACATCTTCTGGATCACCCGTTGGACCTTTTCCCGCCATAGAAGGCTAAGATCCTTTTTGGTCTACAGGTGTTTTCCGTAGGGACCTTTTTGGTCCTGGTTCACCCGTGATTTCTGAAATTAATCCTCCTGTGATTTCTGAGATCTCTAATCTCGAGACAGTACCGTTAACTACCACTTATCATTTTACCGTCCCTACCGAAATGGCCCATCTCGCGAACACTATGAGTGTCCCAACCAGGTTCACTGTGACTGGTCTTGCTCCTATAAACACGCAGCGAACGCCCAATGTCACTCTGACACTACCACCCGGATACCATGCGTTGAATGCTTCTATTCCAACACCTCCACAAACCCCATCTGGTTCTCTAGGTGGTCCTTCTTTTCCTAGGCACCCTATTCCCGATTTTATTCTGACACTCCCTCATTTTCCTTCTGGAAGACCCTTTTTATCTTCCACTGGCAATCCTAATCCTAGTGGCACTATCCCATCCATTACACCAAACTTGCAGATTCCTCTTGGTGGACAAGGTGGTATGATTCAACCTCCTCTTATCGGACACATTCCAATTAATACACAACCTTCGATTGGGACACAACATCCGGTTGGAACACCACCTATGATAGGGGGACCAACCCCACCTTTTGGACAAAATATACCTCCTTCTTTGGCCCATTATTGGAATCAGATGATACAAAATCCTCCTCAAATGACTGGGGGGCAGAAGTTGCTTGTCCCTACTATAGGCCAACCTTATCCAGGTATACCCAATCCTATTTGGGGTTAGGATCAGAATGCTCAAACTTAGGTCCCTGCTCAAACTCAAGGTTACAATCCCTGGAACTACTATCCTCTCCAACCACCACCGAATCTTCCTGGGTCTTCCCATTATGGGCAGACTGCTTACGGTCCTACTGGTTTGCCGACAGGGCTTCCACCCCAAAGCCATCAGTACCCGCAGGTGAATCGACAGTTACATTTTCTTGCTACTTTGAATTTGTTGGATTTGTCTAGGATTTTAAATGATCCTATTCGTCACTCTCCCCAATGGCCTGTTATTCCAACCAAGCTTCCATCGAACATTCCTAAATTCAACGGCAAAGTGGGAGAGAACCCAAACAATCACATTATGACTTTTCACCTATGGTGTTCATCCAACTCATTGATGGATGACTCTATTCATTTATGTATTTTTCAACGAACCCTTACCGGTTCTGCTGCGAAGTGGTATATTGAATTTCCACGAGGTTTCTTCTCTGATTTCAACACCCTAGCTATGGATTTCCTTACACATTACCAGTTACCGATCCGTTATGATACCGGGACTGAGATTTTGACTTCCTTCAAACAGACTAAAGGCACTCATATATTTGATCATATCCATGAGTGGCGAAGGAGACAAAGTCTAATTAAACTTGAGCTCCCTGATCAGTTACTGGCAGAATGGTTTACAAAATCCTTTGTGAATGAAATTGGTAAAGACATTGCTATGGGTGGCGTTGTCACGGAAGAGCAGGCTATAAGTCGTGCTCAATATCTTGATCTCGTTTATTCTCAAATGGGAACATTTTACGATTTACTACCTGAATTTCCTCGTCCTCATACTTCCAACACTTCAACTGCTCCAACTGCCTCACATGCAGCTGACGGTGTGATTGGTACTGCCCAAGCCCAATCACATTCTGTTTCAAGCACAACCCCTAAATCTGTTTCTTCTAATGTTCAAAATGCTCCGTCTCCTGCCACTCCCACCGGCAAAACTTCTGAGGTAAATGCTGTCCAATCTACCTCGGCCGGTAAAAACAAATCTAAAAAAGGGAGAGGTGAGAATAAGGAGGGAAAAAATAATAATCAAGCAGAGTAAACTAAAACCACTCCTGTTGAAGATCGGGATAAGTGCAAACCAAGATACCCTTGCCTTATCTATGGTGATGATCACTACACAAAGGATTGTCCATGACGTGTCAAGGTGACTAAGTTCCTTCAAGGGACCCCAAAACCACCTGCACCAGCTGTCTTGTCCCAACCCTTCCCGTCTCAACAACAGGCTCAGTTGGTCATTCACGACCAACCCTCCCCTTCTACGACATCATATGTTTTGATGTGTACTGGTGATTGTAAGTAGAACAATGTTGCACTCACTACTCGAGCCAAAGATTATTCTCCTTCTAAGGAGAAAGTTGATGATTTACCTCCTTCATTGGTCCAACCCTCTCCCGCGACTCCACCTACTAATGGGCATCTTCATCTCGAATGACCGAACCTTGATACAGTTCTGCGACCACCCCCAAAAGGTGTTGTTAGGAAATCGGCTTTCAATCCTCATGCTCGTGCGGCCTAGAACTACAACATCGTTGAAGATCTGGCCCAGGAACCTTCAACGATGTAAGCCCTTGAAGTCCTTCAGTCTTGTCCTGCACAACGGAAGGCACTGTTGAAAGCTATAGGTGGAATTGACCAGACATATACAAATTTGATAGTATTTGACTTGGAAGATCACATTCCAAGGTTACCCCCTCAACTTGCGTTCCAAATATAGGTTGTTGTTTCTGATAAAAACATTTGTCGAACTGTTATTGACGAGGGTGCCTCGACATGTGTTATATCTCTTGCTTGTTGGAAAGCTATTGGCTCTCCTTCTTTGAATGAATCCCAGAACACTCTTAAAGCCTTCAATGGCTCTGGTTTTAAGCCTTACGATGTTCTTCCTTCGTTGCCCATCACTTTAGAAGGTAAGACGGTCCAAGTTGAAGTAGAAGGCTTTGACACTCCGCTTGATTATAATCTTTTGCTTGGCCACAACTGGATCAATTCCATGCGTGTCATTGTGTCGACTCTTTTCCATGTAGTACGTTTTCCTCACCAAGGAAAGGTTGTTACCGTCGACCAACTCGCCTTCTTCAATTCTCATACTCATACTGGCAACGTGTCGTTTATTGCTAAAACCCCACCGGGTTATGAGAATGTCGGTGTAGGCCTTTTAAAGGACTCCTCGTTAATGGGTACTTTCCCCATTCCACCGCCCAACATTCCACGCTCGTCAGTTTCTTCTATCAACAGGATCTCCACCGTGCCTCACGAACTTCCTACGTCACAGGACCCTTGGATTGTCCCTGACCCTAGAGATCATCTTTGTTTCGACGACGTAATGCCATTCAGTCTGGTTGAATCTGCATATCAGGCCATTCAATCGGCAACACCTTCTACTTTTTCTCTTGATGAGTTGTCTCTCGATCCTTTTCATGTTATTTTTCCCACTGACGAGATGATCATGTCCATCATGGAGGACACCCCTTGGGATGATGGGCATCATCGTTCCATACTTTTTCTAGAGCAACATGCTCTTGAGAACTACCAGTGGATTTCGACTCCGTCGATCATTGTTGTCATCTCGACGGTTCCCGCGACTACACACGATGTGTTTGATGAAGGGAACTTAAGTAATATCTCGCCCACGATTCCTATTGACATATCCATTAAACCTGAGATTGTTGAAAATGTCCATATTGGAGCTTCGTGTTCTTCCGACGAAATCGTCACCTATACGTCTCTGTTCAAAGAATTTCGTGACATCTTCGCCTGGAGCTACGAAGAGATGCCAGGTATCGACCCTGCAATTGTTGTACATGAGATAAAGACATAACCCAGAGCTAAACCTGTCTGGCAACGCCTTCATCCAGTTCACCCACGTAAAGTGGCTGCTATAAAGCTCAAAGTCAAGAAACTTCTGAAAGCCGACTTTATTTATCGGGTGGCTCTTACAGAATGGGTTTCCAATCCTGTACCGATTGACAAGAAAGGTGACAGTATTCGAGTGTGTGTTGATTATAGAGATATTAACAAAGCTTGTCCCAAAGATAACTTTCCTACCCCCTTCATCGATCAGATTGTCGATGATTGCGCTGGAAGTGAAATCTTCTCTCTCATGGATGGTTTCTCCGGCTATAATCAAATTAACATTGCTCCTGAGGATCAACATAAGACTGCTTTTATTTGTCCTTGGGGTACTTTTGCCTATAGGAAACTCCCTTTCGGACTTAAGAATGCGGGAGCAACTTTTCAACGCACTATGTCTTATGCTTTTCATGATATCAAGCATATCGTTCAACCCTATTTGGACGATTTACCCGCTCATTCTATGCACAGAGTCGATCACCCTACCCACCTCCGAGTTATTTTCGTTCGTTGTCGGTTCTATCGTATACGTTTAAATCCTCATAAATGTGTTTTTTGCGTAGAATCCGGCCGTCTTCTAGGTTTTATCGTTTCGCGTCAAGGGATCCGGGTGGATCCTATTAAGGTTGAGATGATCCTTAATCTCCCTCCTCCTTCTACACTACGCCAGTTGCAAAGTTTGCAGGGGAAAGCAAACTTTCTTCATCGTTTTATCCCTAATTACGCTGAGATCACTCGTGGTTTTATGTGGCTATTAAAGAAAGATTCAGAGTTCGTCTGGGATACCATTGCCAAAAATGTTTTTGAAGCTTTAAAGTTGTCCCTAACGCGGTCTCCGCTTCTCTTTCCTCTTGATTACAGTCACGATTATTTCCTTTATCTTGCTGCCTCAGAGTACTCTATTGGCATGGTTCTTGTCCAAGATGATGATGCGCATGACGAGCATGTTATTTACTACTTGAGTAGAAGTCTCACACCAACTAAAATCAAGTATCAACATGTCAAAAAACTGGCCTTGGCTGTCGTTCAAGCCGTCCAATGCTTCCGGCACTATATCCTCTCACGTAAGACTACGGTGATTTCTCATTGCAACCCTATGCAACATATTTTGACACGTCAATTGCTAGGGGGAAAATACTCCAAATGGATTGTCATACTCCAGGAGTTTGACTTGGAATTCGACCGCGCCAAGTCCAAGAAATCATTAGTTTTTTATGAGTTGATATGCGATTTTCCTCATTCTGCAACGGAAAATGTAGCAGTTGATTCATTACCCGATGAATCTCTTTTCCTTATTAGCACTGACGATCTTTGGTATGGGGATATCATTATATATCTCCAAACCCAGAATTTTCGGCTTACTTTGTCTAGTACTGAACGACATCGCATACGCTATCAAGCTCGCCAATATATTATCCTCGGGGATACTCTTTACCGTCGGGGAATTGACTCTGTTTTTTGATGTTGTCTAACGTTCGACGAAGCTTAGAAAGCTATGAATGACTGCTATTCCAGAGCATGTGGTGGTCATATGTCTGGGTATGCCACTACCCAGAAGATCTTACGTGGGGGCTATTTTTGGCCTTCTTTGTTTAACGACTGCATTACTGCTATTCATAAATGCCATGCCTGCCAGACCTACAATCAGAAAATTCGGTCACATCCTGCTCCTCTTCACCCTGTGGTCTCAGTTGGTCCTTTTGCGAAATGGGGCATCGATTTTATGACATGTCACCCTCACTCGGCCAGGGGGCATGGTTACATCATTGTAGCCGTTGATTACTTCACAAAATGGGTCGAGGTGATGCTAACATTTGACAACACTGGAAAGGCTGCAGACTTGTTTCTTTTTAATCATGTCATAGCTCGTTTTGGTGTTCCCCAAGCTATCTTCACTGATCATAGTAGCCACTTTAGGAATTTTATGATGCCCAAACTTACTGAGAAGTTAGGTATTCGTCATGATAACTCAACGCCCTATTATCCACAAGCCAACAACCAAGTTGAAGCAATCAACAAAGTTCTTATAACTATGCTTTGATGGATGATAGGAATTCATAAAACAAGTTGGCACACAATGTTGTTTTCGGCATTGTGGGCGTACCAGACATCTGTGAAGTCCGCTACTGGGTTTGCGCCTTTTCGGTTAGTCTATGGTGTGGAAGCCATTATTCCTATAGAATGTGAGATACCCTCTCTGAAGCTAGCTGTTGAACTCCTTCCCAACACTTTTGTTGAAGGAGAACGTCTTTTGTATCTTATGCGATTAGACGAAACTCGACGTGATGCCACTCTAATAATAGAAGCCTAGGAAAAACGTGTCAAGGCCCAATATGACAAGCATGTTAAGCCTCGCGTTTTCTCCGAAGGTGATCTTGTTCTTCTCTATGAACATGATCGAGATGTGTTAGGAGCTAGGAAATTCAAACCCATGTGGCGAGGTCCTTATATTGTTCGCCGAGTTTTGGAAAAAGGAGCATATGAGCTGGTAGATTACGATGGTATCCCTTTGAGTGAACCCAGGAATGGGTTGTACTTGAATAAGTACTATGCATAAATCATATGTGCACAAGTACTTGTATTTTAATGTATCATACTTTTTGTGTGTTACTATAGTTTTCTTTTGTTGTTATCTGGTCTCTTCCCTTATGTGACATTGTGTTTGATTTCCAGATGTCGGAGTCTTCGCTACCCTATGTTGGCTTCGCTGATGGTGCTAGCCATAGTACTTGGAACCTTGCTTCCACTGCGTGGGAGATCTATGCCCCAACAAACAAACTTGTATCTTTACGAGGTGTGTGCCTCGGCCATGTGACCAACAACATTGCAGAGTATAGCGTCGTTATTGAATTATTGGTTGATGCTATCTCGCTTGGAATTCGTCATTTGGTTGTGCGACTTGACTCGCAGCTTGTAGTACTACAATTAAGTAATGTCTACTCTATTCGAAGTCCTACCTTGTTATGGGTGTATTTGCGAATTCGCCTCTTGGAACGTTATTTTGATCACATTGAATATCAGCATATTCCTAGATGTCTAAATACATTAATAGATGCATTGGCTAATTATGTATTGGACAGACATTTGAATCATTTATAAATCAAACACATCGAAATTCACACAATATAAAGTAAACAGGAAGAATCCATTTGTATATATGACGATCAAAAGAGTTTTTTACAAAAAGTTTGTCCGGAGACCAAAATGTCAAAAATTGAAGCTTATAGCTTCTACAAAGTGATGTCATGGATGACGTTCACGGTAACACACGACTGCCCTAGCAACCCTACGGAGCAGTCAACTCATAGATGCTAATACCCCTACAATATGATGATGATCGCGTCGTGGAACCTCTTCCAAAGTCATCTCTGGAATGTCTGTAGTCAGGCCCTCTAGATTCTGTTCCACCACTTGATAATCCTCAGCATACTGTGGTGCTGCCGCTACCTCTCCTCGCTGCTGGATGGGAGAAGTGTCGGGAGGTCTGTAAGGTCCAACATCTGTGTTATCAACAAACGATTTTGTATTAGTCTTTGGACGAACATATAAAACAAAAACATTTGAATATGATAAAAAATTCAAAAACATTTAAAAAAGAGAAAATGCGTGTACTTCTTACCAAGGTCACCCCACTGAGTATCCTTTGGCAGTACTAAGTCCGGATCTCCTCGGAAATCCAACCCGGCATAAGCATAGTCATCAACCATCAACATCTGGGTTTGAAGCCAGTCAAAGAAAATATCATCGTACTTGATGATCAGTCCTGCTACGTGTCGGGCCATGAGTCGACACCATCTCAACATCCTCGGATCCCTAGGACCTGGTATATTCCACTCAACCTGCAGTCTCGGTACAAGAACCCTCTCAAGGAAGAAGGACACCAACAAAGATCCATACCCAAATTGCTTCAGGTCACCTCACCTACATTTGGTCAATTGCTTTTTGATACTGCGAAGCACAACATCTGCCTAGTTGAACACCCGAGGCTCAGTACACTCAATAGCATACTGGAAGTAACTCTGTAACGCCATATGAGGAGCATAACTCCCAGCCATCCAAGCTATAGTGAAAAGGATAGTATGGAGGGTCAAGTCTCGCACCCCCCAGATAGCCACTTTTCCTTTCTTTCTCTCGACCTCGGGTACGCAGTGTAAATTGCAGTACTCACTCATCTTTAGCCCACCACCTCTACTACCAGTCAGGCTAAAATAGTACCTGCACCTGGACAATCCAGTCAAAAGGTAAATGTCCTCAATGTCTAAGGACAGTGTGTGAGCCCCCACATGAAACACCTACTGATCAGGGTCCCACATACGCACCAGGTACTCTAATAGTCTGATTTGGGCCCTCATGCCCGGGATGCGAGAGTATTTCAAGAGCTCACAATATCTCAAAGAAGCTATGGTAGGTGGATAATTTTCGGCCATTGCATTATCCTCTTCATGTTCCCTTTCGCACCACTCAAGCACCATGTTGATGGCCAATTATCTGCATAAGGAACACAATAAGCGGATTAATAACTTCTTTCATGCTTTGGATCTTTTTTATTGGGTAAAAATTTAAATTTTTTTGGGGCTTTGCGGTTCTCGTAGGTGCCCTGTGTGCACAGTGCGAAAACCTTGCAGGTGGCCTTAGGCTCACCTGTGAGAATGCATCATTCTCGTAGGCCCCGTATGGCCTACCTGCGAGAATGGCAGTGCGCATATAGGGCTTAGAAAATCAACTTAAAACTGCAAATTTAACAAATGAAATTACAAATTTAAACCATGAAAGTGTTAAGGATGAAGAGCTTACCTAACTGTCATAGACGGCTCGCTGAATGGTCTTTCATAGCTCCCGCAATCTAACGCCGAACTTGGAGGGTAAAAGAGGGGTTTTTTGAGCTCAATAGTGGAAATGTAAAAATGGTGTGGTAAAAAGAGTATTTACTCCTTCTATTTACTTTTACTATATCATTTTGGTTTTTATGATTATTTATCAATTAAACCCTAATTCCTAATGACATGTTGAGTGTAATTTTTGAAGGTGTGATAACCTTGATAATCAAATATCAGGATATGGACATAGTTTTTCTTTTCCATCGTGTGTTTTGATTGTTTTTTATGGTTTTTACATAAAACCTCGAGCGTCGTTTTTTTCCGTTCTTGCGCTCATAAATACATGAGAACATGATCGAGCATACTTTTATCACTTTTTCGGGCTCAACAAGGTTATACGAAAAATGAACCCCCCTAGAGTCCTCTTTAAGCTCTTTTCAGACTCTCTAAACATGAAAAGATCGTCGAGCGACCTTGCTA
>JZKD02S1472365.1:33062-45823 GCA_000966675.3 Picea glauca | reverse complement strand
ATAAAGGGAGAAAACCTCTTCTTCTTGATATGATAAGTAGTCTTTATTTTATATACATTATCATTCTTATGAGCTCCAACCCCTTTTGAGGCTACCACCTCTATTTTACAAGCAACAACTTGCTGAGAATATGAACTCTTTGGTTTCTCTAGCACCCACTAGAAGGAAGCATCAACTCCTTGAGTGTTCCAGCACCAACTGGATGGAAGCATCAACTTCTAGTCACACAGGCACCAACCTATATAACATAGAACAATAGTTATCCCTTGCACCGCACTACCACCCTGGTTTTTCTGGCTACAACCAGATGGAAGCTACAACTCCCTGTGTTCAAGCACCCACTTGAAACTTCTAAGGACAACAGTCCTCCCTACCACCTTGAAATATAAATATTTGATTTTTGAAATCTATCATAGTGATATAGTATTCATCTATGGCTTACCAGTCTCATCACTGTTCTGCTACACTGCTCTTCTCTGCTTGCATCAGTGTCTTACTGCTACTCGCATCCTCTTCCACACACCTATTCAACTTCTCTTCTTCCTTTTATGCTCTGTGTTGCCTCTTCATCCTTTTCGCTGTGTCTTTGATATTTCCTTCAGATCATGCACTACCTCCCTTCCTACACACATGCATCACCCTAAAAAAAACTCTCTTTATTCTTTGTTCTGCATGTCTTTCACACGCCGAGTCCTCTGCATGATCATCATTTGAACTCTTCATCTTCTCTAGCAGTTATACCAAATCTGTTCATCATCAGTGGGTGTTATCCTGATATTCCTTGGCTTCTTTGGGAATCGAAACTCTTCATCTTCTCTGTCAGTTATAGCCAATCATCTTTGGCTTCTTTGGCTTCTAAGCCAGTTCCTTCAAGTGACCACCAGTGATGACCAAATGCCTATTCAGAAGGTGCTTCCTGATCTTGGTCTAGTGAGCGCTAGATCTATTTCTCGATATGACCTTGGGCAATGATATCATGTGACCACACGAATGCGGCCATGTCCAAAGGTGGTTTGAATCAAACTTCTTTTCACCCCACAATTTACCTCGAGCTGCCATGTACCCTTTCTTCAAAACTATGGTTTCAATTGTGGCCCGCTCATGAAAAGTTAAGATTCGCGCACCTTCACTCCTTGTAATGCGATGGGACTGTCGATCTCATGATCTTGATGGTGCTCCTGAATTGACGGTTCAGATCTTTCCTCTCAATTAGCAACTAGATCAATGGTCCTGTGTCCCCTTTCTAGATCAACAGTTGAGATCGCCTCCGGGTCTTCGGACTTTAGAGATTTCAAATCTCAACCCATTCTCTCCTCTGTACATCAATCTTCCGGAGCTGGCAATCTACTGACGTGTGTCCCTTTAAGATCAATGACTGCGATCCTTTCACGTCTACGGACTTCAGAATTCTCAAGTCTCAATTTTCATTGTAGTATGATCAATGGATGAGAATTCTCCCAAAGTGATATTTCAGATTGGATGACTCGTATCCTTGCTAACCTGGTCTCCCATATTCCCTTTGCTGACGTGGTCTGCCACATGTTCTTGCTGACGTGGTCTGCCACATGTCCTTGCTGACAAGGTCTGCTAACGTAGATCTCCCACACATCCTTGTTGACCTAGATCTCCCACACATCCTTGCTAATGTGGCCTGCCACATGTTCTCTTGGATCAGATGGTTGAGGCTTACTTCGGGTCTTTACCCAGAGTCCACAGGATTACGCCAAGTCTTTTCTGGATCATACGACCCAGATTTACTTCGAAAGATATGATGATTGATATATTCTTCAGATGATATGATGACTGCGATTCACTTCAGATGATTTGACGGTCGAGATCTACTTCAGATCTCTGGATCTCCGGGCTTCGAGAATTTTAAATCTCAACCTAATGCTCTGGATCAGACGGCCCAGATTCACTTTGGACGATCCAACGCTTGAGATCTTCTTCAGATGATCCTACAACTGAGATCTACTTCAGATCTCCAAATCTCCAGACTTCAGAGATTTCAAATCTCAAACTAAAACTTGAAGTGTTCCAGAGCATAACCTCCTCGCATCTTTAGACTTGAAACGAATGATGTTTGTTTGATCAAGATCTTAGATCAATGGCTCGATCTGTCTGTGGTGCATCTTTGCCTTGGGTTAAATCTAATGTCTCTCCATCTTTTCTTATCCTATCCTTCCACTTAATTTGATCCGACGACTAATGGAGATTCGAGTATTCAAATTCTCAAACCTTGTGCCCCGTTTAACTTACCCTTCAATTAATTCGATCCGACGACTAACGGATATTCATGTGATCATGATCTCAGATATCAGCCCCTACTTATCCTATCCTTCCACTAATTCAACCCAACGGTTGATAGATATTCGGGTGATCGAGATCTCAGATCTTATCCCTTGCTTATCCTGTCCTTCCTCTAATTTAATCTGACGGCTGACGTGTAGCGGGAAGGTGGTATGTATGAGTGGTTTGGTGGTTTACTCGGAGGGGGTGTTAGGTGGTAAGTGGAAATGAGCGAGGGGGGTCTGAGTTGATAGGAAGGTGACATGTATGAGCGTCCCACATGGAAAATACCACCAACTCGGATCCTCCCCCATGGTTAAAGGCAGAAAGGTCGAGGGGGTCCAATATGCTCTATCGACCGTAGATCTGAGTGAATGATTATCGACTGTTGAGATTAGCATGCTCATCTTCTAACTTATCCTGTCCTTCCACTTTAGAATGATCTGATGGTTGATGGGTATTTAGATAATCGAATCCTCAATCATTTGGCCCTGATCGCGTTTCAGTACTACGCTTTCCCTTCTGAGCTTTGATCTCTGCATACTGTTCGCTTCTCCTCCTGAGCTCATGCTTTTCCTGTTTGCCATCGACGTTGTTTTTCTTTCCATCAATGACAAGCACACTCTTCTTTTAAACATGCCAACAATCTCCCCCTTTGGCATTGATGGAAACCTTGAGAGGTTGTGCTATTTTTCTTGGACCTCCAATTGTAGCATCTAGACCACATCTTTTCTCCCCCTTTGACATCAATGTCAAAGAAAAAAGAGAGTGACTATGTGCTCCCCCTAATCAGATATACTAGAGAACTCTCTCCCTTATCAGATAGACTATTTAACTTGATAACAGGGCCACGCCCAACTTCTAGCATAGATACTCAAACGGAGTTTTTGCAAGCAGTTTAGTGAAGATATCAACATTTTGATCTTTGGATAGAAAATAATGCAAAAAAACAACAGTGTTGGTTACATGTTCCCTCAATAAGTGATAATTGATGGGTATATGCTTGGTCTTGGAGTGAAATACAGGATTCTTTGACACACTAATGGCACTAGTATTATCGCAATGAATTGGAATCGGTGCATTATACTTTACCTCCAAGTTTGCAAGTGTCTGGATCATCCATAATGCTTGGGTACAACAAGTGGTAGATGCAATGTATTCAACTTCTGTAGTCGATAAGGATATGGAACCTTGCTTCTTGCTCAACCATGCTACAAGAGAATCTCCTAAGAAGAATGCACCTCCACTTGTGCTTTTCCTTTCATCTACGCAGTTATCCCAATCAACATCTGAATAGACTGATAGTTGAAAATTCTGATTCCTAGAATACCATAGGCCATAGTTCATTGTTCCTTTCAAGTATCTGAATATTCTTTTGACAGCTAACAAATGACTTTGTTTAGGTGCAACCTGATACCTTCCTACCATTCCAACAACATGCATTATGTATGAATGGGATGATGTGATGTACAATAGGTTGCCTATCATAGAACTATAGGAACTCTGATCAACATCAAGTGAGTCATCATCCTTGCTTAACTTGCATCCAGTGACCATAGGTGTGCTCATAGGTGTAGAATCTTCCATTTGAAACCTTTTCAACATTTCTCTTAGATATTTCGCCCGAGAAAGAAATATTCCTTCAGACCTCTGAGTAATTTGCAGACCAAGAAAAAATGGCAGTTCCCCTATCATAGACATTTCAAATTCAGACTGCATGGTAGAAGCAAACCATTGTACCAATTAAGCATTATTCCTTCTGAAGATGATTTCATCTACATAGACCAACATAATGAGAAAATCATTACCCTCTGTTTTGATATATAGATTTTTGTCAATTGTTCCTCTCTTGAACCCTTTTTCTTGAAGATACTTATCCAGTCTGTAATACTAGGCACGAGGATCTTGTTTCAACCCATATAAGGTTTTCTTCAGCTTGTAGACAAAGTCAGGGTTATCTAATAGTTGGAAACCCTCTGGTTGTTCCATATAGACTTCTTCTTTTAGATTTCCATTTAGAAAAGCTGACTTGAAATCCATTTAATATACTTTAAACTTCTTATGACAAGCATAGGCAAGAAACATTCTAATAGCTTCTAAACTTTCTATGGGCGCAAATGTTTCATCAAAATATAGTCCTTCTATTTGAGAAAACCCTTTGCAGACCAATCTGGCTTTATTCCTAACAATTTGTCCTTGTTCATTCATTTTATTCTTAAACACCCATTTGGAGCCAATTACATTCTTATATGTCGGTCTAAGAAGAAGCTCCCAACTATTGTTCTTCTCAATCTGATCCAGTTCCTCATTCATGGATTTTAACCAAATTACATCTTCACTGGCTTCATTGAAGTTCTTGGGTTCCACCATGGATATCAAGGCTATATGTGATTGCTCGGTGTCTTTGATTATCCTTCTCCTGGTTTGTACACCTTTGTCTTTCTCACCAATTATCTGACTTGCAGGATGATTCTTTTGAGTAATTCTGGAGGAAGGATTTGATGTTGTCTATTGATTTGAGTCTGCCTGAGTGTTTGTATCTTAATCTGACTTAGAGTCTTCTTTTTCTGATTCTTGGACCTTTTCATCATCAACTTCAACTATATCCTTTGTGGTTGATTCAATATTGTTCACCTCTCTTACTGGGACTCCTTCATCAAATTTTATGTCAATACAATCAACCAATTTATGCAACCTCTTATTATAGCATCTGTATCATTTATTATTTGTAGCATACCCTAAGAAGATGCCTTCATCAGCCCCATCATCATACTTGCCAAGGTTTTCATTATTATTCTTTATGAAGCACTTACTCCCAAAGACTTTGAAGTGTTTGATTGAAGCAGGTCTTCCATACCACAGTTCATAAGGTGTCTTGTCATTATGTGGTCCGAGGTGAGCTTTGTTAAGAATATGGATTGTTGTGTGTATTGATTCTACCCAGTAGGTTTGACCAATGTTCTTCTCATTCATCATTGACCTGGGCATTTGCTGAACTGTTCTGTTTTGCCTCTCAACTACTCCATTTTGTTGTGGAGTTCCTGGGATTGTGTATTATTTTTTGATCCCATGTTTATCACATAATTCTTTGAAATCACTTGACATAAATTCTCCTCCTCTGTCTGATCTTACAACCTTTAATCTGTTGCCTTTTTTATTCTCATTTAAAGACTTAAATATTTTAAATTTATCAAATGCTTCATCTTTTTCTTTGAGAAAAGCAACCCAAGTGAGTCTGGAGTAATCATCAATGATCAACATGAAGTAGCTTTCCTTCCCTGTGCCTTCCTATCTTGATGGTCCACATAAATCCATATGAACTAATTGGAGTGGTTTCTCTGTTGAAGTAGAGCTCTTGGATTTAAACTGTGTCCTGGTTAGCTTTCCTACTTGGTAGGGTTTACACACAGAATCTTGTGGCTTTGATATTCTTGGAAGAGCTTTTACTGCCTCAAGATTTTTGAGCTTGATTAAGTGGTCAAAGTTTAGATGTCCAAGTCTCCTATGCCATAACCAGGGTTCATCATGTTTGCTTAGATGACACTCTTCTCTATCTTCTTTCAGTACATATACATTATTATCTATCCTTATGCCTTTAGCCACCACTTATACTAAGGTTACAGACTTTATCTTACAATCTTTGAAAGTGAACACCACTTCACATCCTCTATCACATATTTGACTTACACTGAGCAAATTATGTTTCATCCCATCTACAAGAAGAACATCCTGGGATTTTCCTTTACCACTACTCAAACTTACAATCCCTTTACCCTTGATTTTACCTGGTTCATCATTTCCAAAGGTCACATTTCCTATTTTTTCTTTTACTTATAGACAAAAAATTATCCTTGTCTCCAGTCATGTGCTTGGAACATCCACTGTCTATATACCAGGGGTCTTTTTTGTTTTTGAGCTGAAAGTACTAGACCACATTTTTCACTATCTTTCTTTTTCCATGTGCTGACATTTCTAGCTAAGGGTTTTATCCTTGGATCTGCTTTGTAATTCTTCAGATGGCAGTTTGCATCTTTGTGGACAAAGTTATGACAATTATAGCATTCGAGCTCATTGTTCAATAGGTCCAAGTGATTGGTGCAAATTTGTCTACTCATTGGTTGTTTAGTTCTATGTTGCAAAGATTGCTTATTTCTTGATCTCCTCAGTTGCATGTCTCTAAACTTAATTTGACAATTTGCAATCTTATGACCAAAATCAAAGCAGTAAAAATAGTAACCATGGAAGAAATTTTGGTACCTGAAGGATGGCCTTCTTCTTGGCATTTGTTGCTCCATCTTTTGATATCTTTGTTTTTTATCAGGGACCATCTTGTCTTTATTAGTTTTTGGTGGCGGAGTAATCACATGGTCTGATTGTCTGCTGACTTGGAACTTGATCATGTTTTTTGTCTCTTTGCTTTCTAGCTGTTTGATGCTTGAACCACTTACATAGCCTAAACCAGTCTTCAACAAAGGAGATCATTGTTTTCTCAAAATATCATTTAGTTCTGTTGAGGCTTTAATGCTTAGAATATTTTGGAGATATAATGCTTTAAACTTCTCCATCTCTTTCCTGGTTTTTACTACCTCTTCTTCCAAGGCTTCACATTTTTCCTTCTTCTCTGATAACTGTTGTTTCAGAATGTCCTCTATTTTCTTTGCCTCGTCTAATTCCACTTTTAGTAGAGCAAAGTCTTCATCAAGTTTTTTATTGCCTTTCTCAAACTGTATCGACAATTGTTTTTGCTTTTTCTTCTTAAATCTGAGTCTAGCAATTTCTTCTAGGGAACTGATCAATTCTCCTACCAAGTCAACCACAACTTCTTCATCATTTACATCACTTCCTGTTATTTTATTATCATAATCCTCTTTGTCCATAACCATAAATTCATTAACCTTATCTTCACAAGAAGAATCACTATCTGTGTCTCCTGAAGAGTCATCATTGTTTACACATAAACTTTTCTTTTTAACAAATCTCTTGGATTTGTACTTCTCTTCACCTTCAGAGTTATGGTCCTTCTTCTTGTGTGAAAACTTAGATGCAAAGTGACCTATATTTCCACAGTTAAAACATTTGAAGGGCAACTTGCCTTGGTACTTTCTTGATCCTTTCTTTAGTCTTCTCACAAATTTTGCTTCAATTTCATCAGGCTCAGAATCCTCATTCTTATCTGCTTTAAATGATGCTTCTCTAGAGGTGTGTTTATCCTTACTAATCCTCATTTCATAAGTATATAGAGTTCCTAGAAGTTGATCAATAGACAAAGTCTTAAGATCATTCAGTTCTTCTATTGCAGAAACTTTTGGACAAAATCTATTTGGTAGAGATCTTAAAATACTTTGAACTAAAAATGTGTCTTCAATCTTCTCACCAAGACCCTTCATGGCATTCACAAGCTCCTCAACTCTTAAGAAAAATTTATTAACTGTTTCATCCTCATTAATCTTTAGTTGTTCAAACTATAATCTGTAGGTTTGAAGCTTGGCATCCTTTACCTTCTCATTACCTTCATAACTGCTAATGAGTTTGTCCCACATTTCTTTGGCAGATTCTAAGTGCATAACTTTTACAAATTTTTCTTCTGCAATCCCACTCAGAATAGAATTCATAGCCTTAGTGTTGAAGCTGAATTCTAGCTTGTCATCCTTATTAGCTAGTACAACTAGTTTTACATAACCAATCTCTACCACATCCCATACATCTACACCTAAATCCATTATGTAGTTTCTCATCCTAACTTTTGAGAAGCCAAAGTTTGTTCCATTGAACAGGGAGGCCTTTTTGGTTGAATTTCCTTCATGACCTATCATGTTTAAGCTTACAGATCTACCTTTAAATAAAAGGAACCCACTCTGATACCAATTGTTGGACAACTGAAAGGGGGGGGTGAATCAATTGTTACTGTGCTTAAACAATTATGCCCATTTTAAACTCATTACCAAACACTCAATGATGATCACACTAATTCAGGGAAGTAAGCAATAGAGTATTCAACATCAATCACACACATGAAATACACAAAGAAATATATTCTTGAGGAAACGCATAAAGGGAGAAAACCTCTTCTTCTTGATATGATAAGTAGTCTTTATTTTTTGTATATTATCATTATTATGAGCTCCAATTCCTTTTGAGGCTACCACCTCTATTTTACAAGCAACAACTTGCTGAGACCACCAACTCTCTAGTTTCTCTACCACCCACTAGAAGGAAGCACCAACTCCCTAAGTGTTCCAGCACCAACTAGATGGAAGCATCAACTTCCAGTCACATAGGCACCAACCTGTATAACAGAAAACAATAGTTCTCCCTTGCACCACCCTACCACCCTGGTTTTTCTGGCTGCAACCATATGGAAGCTAAAACTCCCTGTGTTCAAGCACCCACTTGAAACTTCTGAGAACAACAATCCTCCCTAGAACCTCCCTACCACATTGAAATATAAATCTTTTCTTTTTGAAATTTATCACAGTGGTACAGTATTTATCTATGGCTTACTAGCCTCATCATTGTTCTGCTACACAACTCTGCTCTGCCTGCATCAGTGTCTTCCTGCTACTCACATCCTCTTGCACACACCTATTCAACTTCTCTTCTTCCTTTTATGCTCTGTGTTTCCTCTTCATCTTTTTCGTTGCGTCTCTGATCTTTCCTTAAGATCATGCACTACCTCCCTTCCTACACACATTCATCACCCTTGAAAAAACTCTCTTTTTCTCTGTTCTCCATGTCTTTCACACACCGAGTCCTCTGCATGATCATCATTCAAACTCTTCATCTTCTCTGGTAGTTATACCGAATTTGTTCAACATCAATGGGAGTTATCCTGAGATTCCTTGGCTTCTCTGGCAATCACAACTCTTCGTCTTCTCTGTCAGTTACATCCAGTCATCTTTGGATTCTTTGGCTTCTAAGCCCCTTCCTTCACATGACCACCGGCAGTGACCAAACACCTATTCAGAAGGTGCTTCCCGATCTCGGTCTACTGAGCACTAGCTCTATTTCTCGATATGACCTTGGGCGATGATCTCATGTGACCACACAATTGCGGGCACATGCAAAGGTGGTTTGAATCAAATTTCTTTTCGCCCCGCAATTTACCTCGAGCTGCCAGATACCCTTTCTTCAAAACTGTGGTTTCAATTGCGGCCCTCTCACAAAAAATTAATATTCGTGCACCTTCACTCTCCGCAATGCGAAGGTATCGTTGATCTCACGATCTTGATGGTGCTCCTGAATTGACGGTTCAGATATTTCCTCTTAATCAACAACTAGATCAATGGTCCTGTGTCCCCTTTCTAGATCAACATTCGAGATCTCCTTCGGGTCTCCAGACTTCAGAGATTTCAAATCTCAACCCCTTCTCTCCTCCATACATCAATCTTCCAGAGATAACAATCTACTGATGTGTGTCCCTTTCGAATCAATGACTTCGATCCTTTCGCATCTCTGGACTTCGGAATTCTCAAGTCTCAATTTTCACTGTAGTTTGATCAACATATGAGAATGCTCCTGAAGTGGTCTTTCAGATTGGATGACTTGTATCCTTGCTAATGTGGTCTCCCATATGCCATTTGCTGACATGGTCTGCCACATGTTCTTGCTGACGTGGTCTGCCACATGTCCTTGCTGACGAGTTCTGCTGACGTAGATCTCCCACACGTCCTTGCTGACGTGGTCTGCTGAAGTAGATCTCCCACACATCCTTCCTAACGTGGCCTGCCACATGTCCTCTTGGATCGGATGGTTGAGGCTTACTTCGGGTCTTTACCTGGAGTCCACAGGATTATGCCACATTCTTTTCTAGATCGGACGACCCAGATTTACTTCAGATGATCTGATGCTTGAGATCTTCTTTGGATGATATGATGACTGAGCTTTACTTCGGATGATCTGATGGTCGAGATCTCCTTCGGATCTCTGGGCTTCAGGAATTTCAAATCTCAACCTAACGCTCTAGATCAGACGACCCAGATTCACTTCATACGATCCAATGCTTGAGATCTTCTTCAGATGATCTGACGACTGAGATCTACTTCGAATGATATAATGGTCGAGATCTACTTCGGATATCCAAATCTCTGGACTTCGGAGATTTCAAATCTCAAACTGAAATTTGAAGTGAGATTTTTTCGGAGCGTAACCTCCTCACATCTTTAGACCCAAAATGAATGATGATTGTTTGATCAAGATATTAGATCAACAATGCGATATGTCTACAGTGTAGCTTTGCCTTGGATTAAATCCAATGACTCTCCATCTTTTCTTATCCTATCCTTCCACTTAATTTGATCCGACGACTGAAAGAGATTCGGGTATTTGAATTCTCAAACCTTGTGCCCTGTTTAACTTACCCTTCAATTAATTCAATCTGACGTTGATGGATATTCGGGTGATTGTGATCTCAAATCTCAACCCCTGCTTATCCTATCCTTCCACTAATTCAATCTGACGGCTGATGGATATTCAAGTGATCGAGATCTCAGATCTCAACCCTTGCTTATTCTGTCCTTCCACTAATTCAATCTGACGGCTGACATTTAGCGGGAAGGTGGTATGTATGAGTGGTTTGGTGGTTTACTCGGAGAGGGTGTTAGGTGGTAAGTGGTAATTAGAGAGGGGGGTCCGAGTTGATAGGAAGGTGACACGTATGAGGGTCCCACATGGGAAATACCACCAACTTCGATCCCCCCCATGGTTAAAGGTAGAAAGGTTGAGGGGGTCTGATATGCTCTATTGACCATAGATCTAAGTGCCCGATTATCGGCCGCTGAGATTAGCGTGCCCGTATTCTAACTTATCATGTCCTTCCACTTTAGAATGATCTGATGGTTGATGGGTATTCGGATAATTGAATCCTCAACCATTTGGCTCTAATCGCGTTTCAGTACTACGCTTTCTCTTCTGAGATTTGATCTCTGCATATTGTTCGCTTCTCCTCCTGATCTTATGCTTTTCCTATTTTCCATCGACGTTGTTGTTCTTGCCATCAATGACAAGCACACTCTTCCTGTAAACATGCCAACAATATGGACATCTATTTAATTGTGTTGTATTTTCTTATTTGATGAGCCTCTTTTCTTTCTCGAGTGCTCCTCCTGATGATGATCCCTGGAGGGATTGAAACGTGTCGACTCTCATGTTTTAATGCAGAGTTCCTTTATATATTTTTTTATTTTTCTCCTACATATTCACAATGTTTAACATATTTCTATGTTAGTCTGGTACCAATGCATTTGACTATGCGCGTCTGGTACTAATATTCTTGTTCCAACTATGTGCGTCTGGTACTAGTTCCACATCTACAGGCTTGGGTGTTTGAACGAATTTGCTTTCGATGGGTCTAAGGAGTTTGTTGGCTAGAAAAATCCTTTTTTCCTTGAAGATGACAATACACTTCATCCTCATGCACTTTGTTTCATGAGGATGAAGTCGTTCCCATGAAAAACGTTATATCAACCAATTTTAATATTTATGCAATCATTTGATGTTATCTCCAAGTCTTATTTGTAACGTCTATTTCTCTTTAAAAGAGAAGGCCTTGTAGATGATAGAGGTACAGAGACATAGTTAATCATTGTTATGTTGTATATTTTAAACTGTTGATTGTACATCTGTTGTTGAAGTAATTATATGAATTACAATTTATGGAATTTATGTGTGTGATAGAATCTTTCATTCTGTGAGTTTCTTTTAAAGATTCCTTGTTGATACGACAAGGGCCCACCGAACCAACCAAGGTAAGATTCCTTGTATTTATTTGTGTGAATATAATTCTGTTTTGTGTGTGAATGAAACATTCATGTGTTGTGATTGTAGTATCTCATTTTATTTATGTTGTGTTTCAATAAAGCATTTGATAGAACACAATAAATATTTGTGGTAATTCTAAGTGAGTGAGCATTTCTAAGTGAAATCTAGATTTCAAAGTAAAAATTTGCTATTATTTTGTGTGCGTGTGAACAATCATTTGTTAGATTGAATGCTTTAATGTTTTTTTATATTTAACAAATGCAGGAATAGTTAAGATATCCATCTCTCACCCTACATGCACCTATAATGGAGTATCTTACTACACCTAGTATTTCTTTCAGGATTGATTAGATTATGAATGATCTTTCTTTTAAGAATGTTCAGAGTGTTAATCACAGATTGTTGTTAATTGCACATATAATTGCACCAACATTTTGGTGATGTTGTCAGGGAGTTGTAAATGATAATAGGTAGTATTTGAATTAGATTGCTTGTATGGTTTTGGATTGGTTTTAAGGATGAATTAAGGGTGGAGAGAAGATGGTAAGATGTGAAGGAAGAGCCCACGCATCCACTTTAGTGGTTTCTCCAAAGTCAGGTTGTCCTCTTACCTTCAATCGTTAAAGTTTGTGTTGTGTTAGTATTAGATATTCTTCTTTTTTATGTGTAGATGTAGGGATAGTAAAGGTAGATTTATTGCATCCAAAGTTACAGAA
>JZKD02S1472365.1:0-11521 GCA_000966675.3 Picea glauca | reverse complement strand
CACAACAAGCTTTATAGGAAAGAATCATATTATTGTATCATATTAAATGTGAAAGAGAGATTACAACCATGGCCTTGATGTCGTAAGGTCCCTTCCAACTGTCCTTCGTTCCCAAACACTTTCACTCCAAGAATTCTGAGAGCACAGATCTGATAATATTCACAATTTATCTTGATAAAGTGGCTCATCTAGCCAAGCTAAAAATCTCCAAAGCTCAATCCAATCCAAGCTAATCCCAAAAGCTCCAAAGCTAACCAAAAGCTAACTTTCTCCATGAGAACTCCTCTCCTTTTATAAGTTGAAGAGGATAAGGTGAGGAGGTTAGGATTATCCCACTAAATCATGAAAGCGAGTAAGATCCAAACCATTCGGATGCCACCTCACCATAGAAGTTTCTCCTTCTAGAAGATTCGAGAAAATGCTTGTTTTTCCCACGTGTAGGCATTCTCGCACCCTGCCTATAGAGAAACCTGCAAACATCTCGCACCCTAGCTATGGTGAAACCTGCGAGAATCAGGCATTCTCGCACCCTGCCTATACAACAACCTACGAACTTCCTTTTTTACAGGGTTTTTACAAGGGAAAATGCAACTTATTTTCTCAGGAAAAGTTCTTCTCCCTTCTCTCTTCAAGAACTCAGGCCACTGACCGCTCTGAAGGCAACAGATAGGTTTACATCATTAACGGTCATAGGGATGACGAAAATAATGTGTAACAACCATGAATGACAATTATTTATTGGTTGTCCAAAAATGAAGATAATAGTATCAAGTTGTCCCAAAGTCAAAACATAAACAAACTGTTTACCACCAAAAAAAAATATACAATATCAAAAGCCATATTTACTATGTGAAGCAGTCTACCTCTTCTCACTATTTGTTGATCTTCTTTCTTTGTTTGTCGAGTGGGCCTTATCAGTTAGTCGTTGTTTTTTTACCCTTGCTTGACATAAGTTCATGGATGACTTTTTTAATCCTTTTGCTTGCATGAGAGAATTGAACAAGGGATGTAACATAATCAATCTGCTGGGCATGTTGGTTGAGTAGAGGTGGAGGAGGCAATGGCAATGGAACTGTGGACCAATCATGATGATGAACTATAGGGGAATAAACAATATCTTTCCAACCATCATTCACAAGAACCTCTGATTGGAGGGAGACATGAGTCGGAACATGAACATTAGATAAACTTGGGTGAGGTTGAAGAGGAGGCCTTTCTAGTCTATGATGTGGCTGGAACCCTCCTTGACCTACCAAGTTAAAAAACCCAACTTGGAATAGTTGATTTAACTCTTGAGGATCAACATCAAAATGAATAGAAAATCTAGGTCTCTTATTGCCTCTTTGCCAAAAATTGTTTCTACCCCTACCTCTGCCATGACTTCCTCTTCTAAAGAAACTCATCGTCTGAAAGAAAACTTAGATCAAAATATGAAACAAGAAATACTAATCAATAATTAATTTACTTGCCTAAAGATAAATTTAAAATGTTGGCTCTTATCAGTTCACAGACTAGCATGCATGCCATCAATCCATTACTTTGCATATAACTATCATAATCGTTCTGCCAATTTAAATATACAATTGTCATTATCTAGAAAATGGATGTTTAATGAAATATGGGATGTGATTTAGATTTATAATGAATGAAAAGTGTTATTTATGAAAAGGAAATAAATGATTATTGTTCTAAATGAGACGCATTCTTACCCAAACTCAGTTTAATAATCATATCATCTTCAAACTCGACTGTAGATTTCATTAATAATGCTCACTATTCCAAATCAAAATTTCCTTTTCCAAATTACATGGCTTCTATAAAATCACATTTTCTTGTAGAACAGAACATGGAAATAATAAAATGATTTTGGGAAAAATGAGAGTTGTATAATTTGCGTAAAGTGAAATTATGGAGGGAAATGATAATTATCAATGTTCTTTCTGCATACAACTATTGTCTATCAATCATCAACTAATGTGATCAATCCCAACCCACAAATTATAACCTTACATTTTTTCTTTGAACTCTTTATAGTTTAATTCATTCAACCAAATGTATCAACAAACAATCTAAAAACTTCTCCAAGTATAATTTCATGTAGGAAGGATCATATCTAAACTCTTGAAACTTATCCATTTGAACTATGTTTTACCAAAATACTATATTCATAATAACAAAATTAATCCAATCTAATATCAACCAAACGAGGCACAGAGAAATTATCATCCTTGTGTTGGTATATATATTATTCATGTATATTTCCAAATGTCAAAACTGAGTTTTATTAGAGTAAGGCTTCCTTTGAATGATGTATAGAAGACAAATTTCAAATCTAAAGAAGGTCTCTTCGAATGGTTGGTCATGCCCTTTGGCCTAAAGAATGCACCAAAAAATTTCATGAGGTTGATGGATGATGTATTAATACTCTTCACCAACTCTTTTGTGGTGGTATATTTGGATGACATACTCATCTTCAACAGAATTTGGGAGGAGCACATGCAACATATTCAACAGCTTTTGAGCACTCTGCGGTAGCACAAGCTATATTCAACCTTGGAAAAATTCTCCTTTGGCATGAACAGGGTCCAATACTTGGGCTACATTGTTGATGAACATGGGGTACATGTGGATCCAGCTAAGATCCAAGTCATCCGTGACTGGCCATACCTGACCACACTAACTGAGCTTTGGAGCTTCTTGGAACTTGTCAACTTCTACCGACGGTTCGTGTTGGGATTCTCCCATATTATATGGGCCCTCAACCAAGTGACCAAGGGTGGCGAAAAGAAAAATTTTGCATGGGAGAAGGCACAACAATGAGAATTTAATGATCTGAAGCATCGCTTATGCTCAGCTCCAGTACTCTTCTTACCTGATCTGCAACAACCGTTTGAGATTGAGACTAGTGCATCCAACTATGTTATAGACACAGTTCTCACTCAACACGGTCATATGATAGAATACCATAGTCAGATACTCTCAGATACTATCCAGAAATACCCCACCTATGACAAGGAAATGTATTTCATTGTACAAACATGTCGTCAATGGAAACATTACATTATGGGAAAGGAGACAATCATCCACATTGATCACAAGCCTCTGCAGTTCATACAGACAGAGGGGAAGTTGTAGAATGACCACCATCAGAAGTGGTCCACATACATGGAACAATTCTATTTCAACATCAAGTATAATACAGGGAGCACAAATCATTTCCCTAACTGCCTCAATTGACCTTCTGTGGGCATGAGGCATCTGAGTGGCCCCAACTTTATCAACAAGATCCTGAGTTCTCCACCACCTATCAACTCTTTGGTACAGGCGCAAATGTCACTGATTTTCACATTCAGGACAGACTGTTATGCCATCTTGGCCACCTCTGTGTTCCTGCAAGCGAGCGTGCAAATCTCATTTGGGAGGCTCACTACAGTCGGATGGCAGGACATTTTGGCGTGGAAAAAACTATGGTCGTTCTACAGAAACATTTTTATTGGCCAAAACTTTGAAAATACGTCAACAATTATATCAAATCTTGCACTGCCTCTATCATTACCAAGCCAACCATCAGGAAGCAAGGAATATACACCCCTGTTCCTACTCCCGAGAGGCCTTGGGAATCCATCTCGATGGATTACATGTCTGGCCTTCCATCCACCAAGCAAGGCAATGATTGTGTATTTGTGGTGGTTGATCGGTTTTCAAATATGGCCATTCTCACATCTTGCAAGAAGAGCATCACAGCGACAAATACTGGCAAGCTCTTTTTCGAACGAGTGTGGGTCCATTTTGGGATACCACAGACCATCATCTTCAATCAGGACAATAGGTTCCTCAACACATTTTGGTCAAGTCTTTGGTCATTGTTGGACACCAATTTCACTAAATCCATTTCCTTCGACCCTCAAATTGATGGCCAGATAGAGGTCATCAATCAGATGATTTTGCACATCCTGTGCATGTATAACTCTAAGCATCCACGTACATGGGATGAGAGTCTTTCCTATGTTCAACACAACTACAACAAGGCTCTCCATAGCTCCACTGACCATAGACCATTTCAAGTGGGGATGAGATTCCAACCCTTGGGTCCCATTGATGTTTCACTCCCTCTTATAACCACACAAACATAATCTTCCCATGTTTAGTCTGAGGTCGACAAAGCCACCAGATTCATTGAGCAGATTCAACACATCCACCAACAGATCCATGAGATTTTGTAGAAATCTAATGCTAAGTACAAGAAACGCCATGATCAACACTGGGTATTGCACAAGTTTCAGGTGGGAGACAAGGTCTGGTTACATTTGCAAAAAGAATTCCTTACAGGGCCCCATTAGAAGCTCCTTTCACTTCACTATGGGCCTTACACTATCACCAAGACTGTGGGAGACAATGTTTTTAAGCTCAGCACTCCTCCCTTCTTTGGCTTGCACCCATTGTTCAATGTGGACCTCCTCCGACCATATTTTCCACCATAATTAGACACCTCAGAGATAACAGAACAATTGAAACCAATAGAGCTCAACCCTGACTGCATGGAACAAGAATCCATTGATCAGATAGTGGATACATAGGTCAAGGGCACTTGCTAGTAGAGGATCCAACTTTATCGGGTTTTCAAGGCAAGGCATCTCCTGCACCAAGGAAAATGGCTCACCCAGGGCCAAATTCATCAGAAATTTCCTCAGTTGATGGGGCACTCAATGCAATGGAGACCATTTATTTCTAAGGGGGGAGGACTGATTCAGGAGGATATGGGTGGCCACCCACCTATTCCAACTGCCTCCTCTTGACAATTGTTAGTTCAACACATTCTTATTTAATTCTTTGTAATTGTGGGTTCTACACTTATAGGGATGTATGAAGCCCTACAAAACTTCTAGGTGGATATTAGTGGCCTCCCACCTAATCCGATTGGCTTATTTTGGAAGTTTTCATGTTAGTACATCTTTCTCTACTTCCAGGGACGTTTTGGGGCTCTAAACAATGTTTTTTGTCTTGCCACAGTCAAACTATAAACGGAGTCAGAGTTTGATGACATAATGTGTAATTCTCTAAAACACATTTCCAATGAGCTATCACGTGCCTAAAACAGAGGTTGTATGAAAAATTTACGACATCGGGAAGTTGAGGTACCAACTTACCCATCGGGGCCCACATAACTTTTGGCATTTCATCTCATAGGGTTAGGTTTTTGGATGTCTAGGGTTTTGGCATTCATGAGTAATGCTGAAAAGGCCTTTGGAGCCTCAATGTATTCATTCTGCTCATATGGATGTGCGTAGTAGCCACATCTCTTCTAAGAGATAGCTACCACCATTCCAGCAAGTTGTTTTTAGTTCTGTAGTTTTACAGTTTCAACCTATTTTATTTATTCAATAGAAGTTATTTTTCACTGGATATCTGTCGTTGTTATCTGTATCACCGTGTTATTGTATTCAGTTTGTTATTCATTTTGTTCCTCTCATAAATCTGGATCAGAGGATGTATATCAATGAGGGTTTGATGTCTAGTCCATGTGAGGGTTATTACACGTGTTCATGATTATACACACATGTATGGTATATGACTAGAGATAGAGATGCATTTTGTTAAGGAATATATAAAATGATGTATGCACTGGATACAACTATAGATAAGAAACATTGACAGGTTGCAGGTTGAAGTGACCGAGGCAACAAAGTGTTTGAAGTTTCAGAGAAGGTGAAAACCCTATTTTTCTGAAGGTGTACGTAGGCTGCAGTATAGACAGGGCACGTACATATGCAGGCTATAGTATATACATGGAACATACATACACGAGCTGCAGTATATACAAGTCACATAGCTATTGGGTTTTTGTTGGTACGAGTTGAGTACAAGTACAAGTTGGTTACAGGTCAGTGGCACAAGTTGGTTACATGTTGTTGGTACAGGTTGGTACATGTTTATAGTGGTATATCTCACAGTGATAGTGTGGTAGTGGTTTCATCATTTGTCACTTATATTTCAGGGCAACAGGATGGGGCAATGATAGGTGGTTGTAGTCACCTTCCATTTGTAGCCGAAGAACATAGGGGGTTGTATCCTCCTTCTAGTTGAAGCCAAATAATTGGGGAGTTGGAGCTTCCCTCAGGTTGTAGCCTGAAAATATAGGGGTCAGAGCCTCCTTCCAGTTGCATCTGGATAATAAAGGAAGTTGGTGCTTGCAATGAATGTAATTCTTAAAGACATATAAGAAAAAACATTATGTGGTTTTCTTCCGCATTGGGTTTTCACATAAAAATGATGGTGTACTATGTATGTGTATGCTTGTTCATTGTCCATGGTTTATTTACTCTGCACTTATTGGATGATAATGATATATTGATCATAAAGATAAATAACACTTACATATTGTGGTTAAAAGGATTAAAAATTTCTATTACTGATTCACCCCCTCTCAGTAATCCAACAAGATGACCTTTGAAACAACTTCATCAAACCATCAGGAACATTCGAAAGATGATCTTCAATAGACCCCCAACAAAATATTTGAGACATTCGAAAGATAATAAGGATTTCCTTTTCAAGAATGGTCCAATGAGTGTATCAAACAAAATAAATTCAAAAGATGAACTTTGATAAAGTTGGGCATTGAATTATCGATTCAATTTTGAAAAGTGAAACTCATAAAGAACTCGATGAACTATTGGGTGGATTCAAACGATGTGCTAGCTTAAATGTTTAAAAATGGTTTTATGAGTATATCGAGGATTTCAAAAGAATGCATTTTCAAATGCACCAAATTTCTCAAAGAACAATGAGCAACATAATACTTCAAAGGTAGAAGTTGAGTTCCAATGCTAGAATTCATAAAAAAGAGTTAATCCAAAAACAAAAAGATAAGAATATTACTAAAGGTCAATTTAAATAAAATTCAAACTACCTTTAAAGAAAACCCAAAAAAAAAATGTATGGGTGATTGAGGTTCTTGGAAAAAACAAACAAGTCATTATCACTCATCAATGTAAGTCCTTGAGACACATCATCAATCAAAGACTCCTCAAATCAATATCATCAATGTAAGTCCTTGAGACACATCATCATTCAAAGACTCCTCAATCAATATCATCACAATGTATAAAGCAAAAAGAAAGCATTGTAAAAGAGGATGATGTCCTCAAACTATTACACAAGAATATCTAATGGTATGGTTCTATGGTTCTCAAACTATTACTCAACAATATCTAAAGGTATAGTTGTTTTTAATGCAACAAGGCTTACAGTATGCCACAGAAAGGTTCCCACCCAAAGGGAACGGTATAGTTTTCTTTAATGCAACAAGGCTTATAGTATGCCACCCAAAAGTTCCCTTTATTGCAACAAGTCTTACAAATTTGATAAGTTTCCCTTTATTGCAACAAGGCTTACAAATTTGATAGGATGCCACCCAAATATTTGTTGCTACACTAATCATAACTTAAAAAAAATAAAATTAGTAAAACAAAAGCATCCCAAGAAAAAAAACATCAATCTACATTAATCATAACTTTTAAATTTAAAAATAAAAATAAAAATAAAAAGCAAATTAGTAAAACAAAAACATCCCAAGAAAAAAAACATCAATCTAACTAATAAAAAGTTAGTAGTCAAAATTATTTTTAGTTTTATAGAAAAAGAAAACAAAAACATTTAGATAAAAAAAAACCTTTACAATGAGAAAAACCTTAATCTCACCTTATTATAATCATATAATTAAACTTATCTTTTGTTTGTTTGATAACATAACTTAGTACAAACTTTTATTCTAACTCTAATTATAACTCTGGGCTTATATCTCTGTCATTTATACAGGTGAATTACTTTTCTTACTCGGCAATGTCAATGTGGGAATGAAATAATAATCGACCTGCAATATAAACTCTTGTTACATACATTATAGCATATTTAAAAAAATAGGGAAGATAATGTTGTCCAATAATAAACTAAGATAATCTAATGCCAACGACGTTGCTCCAGAGCCCCTCCTATGAAGGATCAACAACTGCAGAATGGATATCAGAAGTTGTTGCGTCGCTTGATGCTACCCTAGTTTTCTAACTCGACAACCTCCACGACTGTTAGGTACTCTAGTTTGGTTGATGGTTTATGAATTCATGCCCAAATCTATTAACATAATGGAATATGTTAATAATAGAATAGATGGCTCAATGTTTAATTGAAGAGGTGGAAATGACATTTTCTTAACAAATTTATTCAAACTATATGATCAAAAAACTAACTTCTCTTATATATAGTGTCTTGGACCTTGATCTAGAATAGAAACTTGTGAATTTTACAAGGTAAATTGGTTGACTTCTTCTTAGTTGAATTTTAGTTCAACTAGAGAAGTTCTCAAATATATAGCTGCAAATATATAATAGTTGCCACCTCAGTATTATTTGCAACTAAATTAGGGTTTTAGATCATAAGTTTTATTAGCAAGCTATATAGAAGAGTTGTTAGATAAATTAAAAGTGGTGAAATGCCAAAGGATATATTGAATAGAAATATAATGTGTTTTTAGAAGAAATCGTGTAATAATTAACCCAAGGACAAATGGGTGAGTGCACAAAGTTGGTGGATGAAAAAGTGGCAAGGGGGTCAACAAGAATGCGCACTCGCATGAACTCTTGGGCATTCTCAGGAATGCACACGCGTCCTAATCTTATAGGTTTGGAAAGGACTGAATCTCTAGTGAGCATGCCGTATAGGTTCATCGGCAGGAACATGCATGTGTTCTTAAGATTGCATGCATGTTCCTGAGAAAATATGCACGTTCCTGAGAACGCATGCGCATTCCTAGGATCCCAATTTTTAAGGGACGACAAACATGTTTTTTGCTCATTCGCACATTATGCCTTGTGATTTTCCCAATTGGAGAAAGCAAGCACGACTAATAGAGGAGGCGAAAAACTTGAGATCTTTCCACCGTGTCCATTGCAAGAAAGGTATGGTTGATTTTTTGTCATTTCCTCTTGGCTTTGCAAAAAATACAAAACAATTAGTCATGGGTTATGGATGTAAACCCAATGACATTGAACACTTATTAGCTTGGTTCACTACACATAATTAATACTTGAATGTAAATCTCTCAAAAATTCACTAATCTTATATAGGTTTTTTTCGAGTTCAATGTAAAGATAACACATAGTTTTTCTTTGTTTTACAAAAAAATTATGTTAATGATTTTGTTGGGATAAAATGAATTTTTTGTTTGTAATACCTTTGTCATAAGTCCACTTATTAAAATTTATTTTTAAAATGCAACATATATTATAAAATGGAACCCAAAGACAATGTAAAATGCCAACCAAGAGACCAAGGTGAGGAAAACCCCAACCACCACAACCACTCAATTTAAACACCCAAATTAATGAGGAGTTGGACACATTAAGAACACTTGTAAATCAATTAAGGGGCACGAGAAAACCAAGTATTACAACACTGGACTGGATAGAAAGAAAGTTGGAGACTTGTGTATATCAAAACAACAAATGATGTCTATTTTTATTGATCCTCGATCTCAACGCCAACCACAAGTGACCAAGAAACACATTTGCATTGACTGGTGCATACACCCACAAATTAGTCCAAACTAGATGGATAGGTGGTACATGGTATTTCATAAACCTCCCTACAATAACAGGAAGGTGCCTTTCTATTTTTTGCAAAAATTGTGGGCTAAATTTATTTTGGGTCAGCATGTCAACTACTTCGACATCGGTGACTTCTAGAGGGTGGGTCGAGGGTTCACACAAGAACGAGAGCATTCTAGGCGTGATCCCATGTTAGATCCTTGTCCCACAAGGTGGAGGCCTGACCCCCTTTCCCAACATCCTCATGTTGCAAAGAGTTTGTAGCATGTACAATTAGTTATATCATCATTGACATGGAGCCTAGTGCAACACGATAGCTTTTTTACACTATCTCAGCAGGAAGTGTCTGCCGGTGACATTGATAGAGGGGCTGGAGCTTCACCCCTATAGCAGAGTGGAGGGAGGGGAGGGAACATGGACATAGAAGTTGTCCATGTGAACCTCACAGATGCTCGAGTTGAGGGAAGACCTGTTATGGGCCTATGGAGGCCAGTTTATAGCAGAGCTTCATGGAGGAGGTTAGTATCTTAACCATCTCTATGTTCTTCATTTTTATATATTTATATGGAATTTTGTGTATTTATATCGATATTTTATTGTATGTTGATTTGCAATTGTTACATCCATGTAGCAAATCCTCTATGCCCATGGATGCATTAATGCATGTTTCCACCACTTATGCAATAGTAGATACAATTTGCTCATTTGCCATACCCCATAGACAAGTATGTGTCACATTTGATAAATTCACCATGGTCATTTATTTATGTTAGGGAATCCTTTAATTTTTAATGTTCTTGTGTTTCTACAGGTTGTGGGACTAGACGATGTTGAGGAATGTTCATCTGGGATGGAAAAGTCACCTGCATCACAGGTATCATGTGTAGAGTTAAATATCATTTAAATATCCATTTTTTATTTATTTATGTTGTTGAATTTTACTATTTGGTACTAATAGTTCAATATTATTAATATGTATGCAGACTATTGACATATTCTCTAGTTATAGTACTAGTCCACTCCCTGGACACCTAACCTATGCTCATGGGTTGGGCACATGACCTCTACTCATGGGTTAACTTACTCTAGGACAAGGGAGTTTTCATCACGTGTACATCCCGTGGGGGTCCATTTTAGCCCACCTCCATCATATTTCTTATTTGGTGGATCCTCAGTGGATGCACCCACATGCCACCCATCCACACCACCTCTTCCATCACATCCATCCACATTGGATGCATCTGTATGCCACCCACCCCCACCATCGTTTCCATAGGCCCATTCCATCGAGGCTACCACAATAGAGATTTCCTTGGAGCAGGTTGTATAATCGAGTGCTCCACTTGCCAACGAATCTCTACCATGGCCCGAGATATTCACGGTGAGATAATGTGTTGATGACAATTTTTTTTGTATCATGAATTTGATTTTATGCATATTTGTTTATTTTTGATGATTTGATCCTTGTAATTGACATAGGGTGGCATCGTTGAATGATTAGGGTTGCGAAGGAGGGTAACACTCTCATGATTGTCAATCTCATATGCAGTGAGTTGTCTTATGTTAAATTAAAAAGTATCATTTTGTTAATCTTTTAATTGATTGTGGAAGAGAACTTATAACAATGTTTTTTCTTTGTGCATTCTTCAGAGCGACGAAGCACGCCTAGGCCCAAATCCATTCGAGGTGCTTCTTCAAGCAAGAGAAGAAAAATAGATTTTCAGGATGCTCCTGAGGGTGGAGAGGGTGGCGGTGGTCAATGATTAACCAATTACTACCATTTTGTATCTAGGCCACCATATAATTGTTTTTATGTTAGGGCACTTGTCGTTGTTTTGTATACTGGGCATGAGGTGCCATTTTGTAAAAAATGTACAATTTAGACGATGTTGTGTGTGTGTGTGTGTGTGTGTGTGTGT
>JZKD02S1472354.1:0-10829 GCA_000966675.3 Picea glauca | reverse complement strand
AGATAGAATAGGCTAGGTTAGGAAAAGTAAGGAAGGCCAGACTAGGCTAGGTAGAATAGGCTAGGTAGAGTAGGCTAGGGTAGGCTAGGCTAGGATAAAGTACGCTAGAATAGAGTACATTAGATTAGGCTAGACTAGGATAGAGTAGGCTAGGCTAGGTAGTGTAGGATATAGAAGGTTAGGCTAGGCTAGGTAGATTATTCTAGGATAGAGTAGGCTAGGCTAGGTAGTGTAGGATATAGAAGGTTAGGCTAGGCTAGGTAGATTATTCTAGGATAGAGTAGGCTAGGCTAGGTATAATAGGTTAGGTAGAGTAGGTAGAGTAGGCTGCGTAGAGTAGACTATGCTAAGATAAGCTAGGTAGAGTAGGCTAGGGTAGAGTATAATAGAGTAGGCTAGGCCAGATAGAGTACGTTGGACAAGGTAGAGTAGGCTAGGCTAGTAGAGTAGGCTATGATAAATTAGGCTATACTAGGCTAGGCTATGATAGAGTACGCTAATCCAAGTAGAGTAGGCTAGGCTAGGTAGAGTAGGCTAGGCTAAGATAGAGTAGGTTAGGCTAGGTAGAATAGGGTAGAAAGAGTAGGATAGGCTAGGATAGGTAGATTAGGCTAGGCTAGGCTAGAGTAGACTAGGCTAGGTAGAGTAGGCTAGGATAGAGTAGGCTAGGTTGGGATAGAGTAGGCAAGGCTAGTTAGGGTAGGCTAGGGTAGAGTAGGTTAGGCTCGGCTAGGTTAGGATAGAGTAGGCTATTCTATGATAGAGTAGGCTAGGCTAGGCTAGGATATAGTAGACTAGGCTAGGTAGAGTAGGCAAGGCTAGGTAGATTAGGTCAGGCTTGGATAGAGTAGGCTAGGCTAGGAAGAGTAGGCTAGGATAGAGCAGGCTAGGCTAGGCTAGACTAGGTAGAGTAAGCTAGCCTAGGCTAGGCTATGTAGAGTAGGCTAGGCTAGTTAGAGTAGGCTAGGTTGGGTTAGGCTAAGCTAGGCAAAGCTAGAGTGAACTAGGCAAAGGTAGGTTAAGCTAGGCTAAGCTAGGTTAGGCTAAGCTAGGCTAAGTTAGGCTAAGCTAAGCCAAGCTAGAGTAGGCTCTGCTAGGCTAGGTAGAGTAGGGTAGTTTAGGCTAGGAAGAGTAAGTAAATTAGTCTAGGCTAGGTAGAGTAGGCTAGGATAGATTAGGCTAAGCTAGGCTAGGCTAAGTAGAGTAGGCTAGGCTGAGATAAAGTAGGCTAGGCTAGAATAAAGTAGGCTAGGCTAGAGCATACTAGGCTAGGATAGAGTAGGATAGGCTAGGATAGAGTAGGCTAGGCTGGATAGAATAGGCTAGGATAAAATAGGCTAGGCTATGTATAGTAGGCTAGGCTAGGCTATGTTAGGTAGAGTAGGCTAGGCTAGGCTAGGTAAAGTAGGCTAGGCTAGGTAGAGCAGTCTAGGCTAGAGTAGGCTAGGTTAGAGTAGGCTAGGCTAGGCTAGGTAGAGTAGGCTAGGCTAGGTTATAGTAGGCTATGCTAGGCTAGGATAGAGTAGGCTAGGCTCAGTAGAGTAGGCTAGGATAGAGTAGGCTAGGTTAAGAAGAATAGGCTAGGATAGAGTAGGCTAGGATAGGCCAGGCTATGATAGAGTAGCCTAGGCTAGGTAGAGTAGGCTAGGCTAGGCTAGGGTTGGTAGAGTAGGCTAAGATATGCTAGGCTAGATTAGGATAAAATAGGCTAGGCTAGGAAGAGTAGGCTACGACAAAGTAGGTTAGGCTAAGCTAGTCTAGGTAGAGTAGGTTAGGTTAGAGTAGGCTAGGTAGAGTAGGATAGTCTAGGATAGAGTAGGCTAGGATAGAGTAGGCTAGGCTAGGATAGATTAGGCTAAGATCAAGTAGGCCAGGCTATGATAGAGTAGGCTAGGTTAGGCTAGGTAGAGTAGGCTAGTCTAGGTAGAGTAGGCTGGGTGTAGTAGACTAGGCTAAGCTAGGCTAGGTAGTGTAAGTTAGGCTAGGCTAAGCTAGGTAGAGTAGGCTAGTCTAGAGTAGGCTAGGCTAGGATAGAGTAGGCTGGGCTAGGTAGAGTAGTCTAGGCTAAGATAGAGTAGGCTAGGTACGCTAGGTGAGGCTATGTAGGCTAGGCTGGGATAGAGTGGGCTAGGCTAGGTAGAATAGGCTAGGCTAGGATAGAGTAGGCTAAGCTAGGTTGAATAGGTTAGGCTAGGTAGAGTAGGCTAGGATATAGTAGGCTAGGATAGGTAGAGTAGGATAGGCTAGGCTATGATACAAAAGGCTAGGCTAGGTAGAGTAGGCAAGGCTATGCTAGGCTAGGTAGAGTAGGCTAGGCTGGGCTAGCCTAGGTAGAGTAGGCTAGGTTTTGCGAGAGTAGGTTAGGCTAGGTAGAGTAGGCTAAGATAGAGCATCTTAGAATAGAGTAGGCTAGGTTGGGCTAGGTTAGGATATAGTAGGCTAGGTAGAGTAGGCTAAGATAGAGTAGGTTAAGCTAGGCTAGTCTAGATAGAGTAGGCTAGGTTAGAATATGATAGAGTAGGCTAAGCTAGGTAGAGTAGGCTAGGCTGGATAGAGTAGGTTAGGTAGAGTAGGTTAGATAGAGTAGGCTAGGATAGAGTGGCTAGGGTAGGCTAGACTAGTATAAAGTAAGTTAGGTTAGGTAGAGTAGGCTAGGGTAGGCTAGGCTAGGTAGAGTAAGCTAGGATAGAGTAAGCTAGGCTAGGTTAGGATAAAGTAGGCTAGGCCAGGTAGAGTAGGCTGGGTAGAATAGGCTAGAAAGAGTAAGCTAGACTAGGTTAGGCTAGGCTAGGTAGAGAGGGCCAGGTTAGGCTGGGCTAGGATAGAGTAGGCTAGGATATGTAGAGTAGGCTAGGCTAAGTACAATAGGCTATGTAGAGTAGACTAGGGTAGAGTAGGTTAGGTAGAGTAGGCTAGGATAAAATAGGCTAGGCTAGGCTAGGATAGAGTAGACTATGGTATGTAGAGTAGGCTAGGCTAGGATAGAGTAGAGTAGGCTAGGAAGAGTAGTCTAGGATAGAGCATGCTAGGCTAGGCTAGTCTAGGTAGAGTAGGCTAGGTTAGGCTAGGCTAGGTAGAGTAGGTTAGGCTAGACTAGGTAGAGTAGGCTAGACTAGGCTAGACTAGGAAATGTAGGATAGACTAGGTAGAGTAGGCTGGGATAGAGTAAGCTATTCTAGGCTAGGCTAGGCTAGGTAGAGTAACATAAAGTAGGCTTGGCTAGGTAGAGTAGGCTAGGATAGAGTAGGCTAGGCTAGGTAGAGTAGGTTAGGATAGAGTACGCTTGGCTAGGCTAGGCTAGGTAGAGTAGGCTAGGATAGAGTAGGCTTGGCTAGGATAGAGTAGGCTAGGCTAGGTAGAGTAGGCTAGGATAGAGTAGGCTTGGCTAGGATAGAGTAGGCTAGGCTAGGTAGAGTATGTTAGGCTAGGCTATGATAGGATAGAGTATGCTAGGTAGAGTAGGCTATGCAAGACTAGGATAGAGTAGGCTAGGTTAGAGTAGGATAGGATAGAATAGGCTAGGCTAGGAAAAGTAGGCTAGGATAGAGTAGAGTAGGCTAGGTAGAGTAGGTTAGGATAGAGTAGGCTTGGCTAGGCTAGGTTTGGTAGAGTAGGCCATGTAGAGTAGGCTAGGCTAGAGTAGGCTTAGTAGACTAGGCTAGGATATATTAGGATAGGCTAGGTAGAATAGGCTAGGTTAGGATAGAGTAGGCTAGGCTAGGCAGAGTAGGCTAGGCTAGGCTAGGTAGAGTATTCTAGTTAGAGTAGGCTAGGGTAGGATAGAGTAGGCTAGGGTAGGTTAGGATAGAGTAGGCTAGGCTAGGCTATGTAGAGTAGGCTAGAAAGAGTAGGCTAGGCTAGGTTATGATAGAGTAGACTAGGCTAGATAGAGTAGACTAAGATAGAGTAGGCTAAAATAGAGTAGGCTAGGCTGGGCTAGGCTAGGATAGAGTAGGCTAAGATAGAGTAGGTTAAGCTAGGCTACGTTAGGATTGGATAAATTAGGCTAGGCTAGGTAGAGTAGGTGAGGGTAGATAGAGTAGGATAGGCTAGATAGAGTAGGTTAGGCTAGAATAGAGCAGGCTAAGCTAGGATAGAGCCAGCTAGGCTAGGCTAGGTAGAGTAGGCTAGGCTAGGATAGAGTAGGCTAGGTTAGAGTAGGCTAGGATAGCTAGAGTAGGCTGACTAGGATAGAGTAGGCCAGGTAGATTAGGCTATTATAGAGTAGGCTTCGCTAGGCTAGGCTAAGCTAAGCTAGGCTAGGCTAGACTATGCTAAGCTAGGCTAGGCTACGCTAAGCTAGGCTGAGATAGGCTAGGCTAAGCTAGGCAAAGCTAGGCTAAGTTCAGCGAGGCAAAGCTAGGCTAAGCTAGGCCAAGCTAGGCTAAGCTAGGAAAGGCTAGGCTAAGCTAAGCTAGGCTAAGCAAGGCTAATTTAGGCTTGGCTAAGCTAGGTTAATCTAAGCTAGGCTAAGCTAAGAAAGAAAAAGCTAGGCCAGGATAGATTAGGTTAGGCTAGGTAGAGTAGGCTAGGATAGAGTAGGCTAGAATAGAGTAGGCTAGGCTGGGCTAGGTTTCGATAGAGTAGGGTAGGTTAGGTAGAGTAGGCTAGGTAGAGAGGCTAGGTTAGGTAGAGTAGGCTAGGCTAGGTAGAGTAGGCTAAGATAGACTAGGCTAAACTAGAGTAGGATAGGATAGAGTAGGTTGGGTAAAGTAGACTAGGCTAAGCTAGGCTAGGTAGAGTAGGCTATGATAAAGCAGAATAGAGTGGGATAGTCTAGGTAAGGTAGAATAGGCTAGGCTAGGCTAGTAGAGTAGGCTAGGTAGAGTAGGTTAGGATAGAGTAGGCTAGACTAGGCTAGGCTAGACTATGATAGAGTAGGCTAGGCCATGTAGAGTAGGATAGATAGAGTATGCTAGGCTAGGATAGGATAGGATAGAGTACGCTAGGTAGAGTAGGTTGAGCAAGAATATGATAGAGTAGGCTAGGCTAGAGTATGCTAGAATAGAATAGGTTAGGCTAGGAAGAGTAGGCTAGGATAGGATAGAGTAGGCTAGGTAGAGTAGGTTAGGATAAAGTAGGCTAGGTAGAGTAGGTTAGGATAAAGTAGGCTAGGCTAGGCTTGGTAGAGTAGGCCAGGTAGAGTAGGCTAGGCTAGAGTAGGCTATGATATATTAGGCTAGGCTAGGTAGAATTGGTTAGGTTAGGATAAAGTAGGCTAGGCTAAGCTAGGCTAGGTAGAGTAGGATAGGATAGAGTAGGCTAGGCTAAGATAGAGTGGGCTAGGCTAGGATAGGCTAGGTAAAATAGGCTGGGTAAATTAGGCTAGGCTATGATAGAGTATGGTAGGATAGAATAGGCTAGGCTACATAGAGTAGGCTAGAATAGAGTAGGCTAGGTTAGGTAGAGTAGAAAGGGATAGAGTAGGCTATGCTAGGCTATGATAGACTAAGCTAAGCTAGGTTAGGCTAGGTTTGGTAGAGTAGGCTAGGATAGAGTAGGCTAAGCTAAGCCAGGCTAGGATAAGATAGAGTAGGCTAGGCTAGGCTAGGCTAGGTAGAGTAGGTTATGCTAGGCTAACGTAGACTAGGCTAGGCTAGGATAGAGTAGGCTGGGCTAAATGGAGTAGGCTAAGATAGAGTAGGCTGGACTAAGTGGAGTAGGCTAAGATAGAGTAGGCTGGAATAGAGTAGGCTAGGCTGGGCAAGGCTAGGATAGAGCAGACTAGGCTAGGTAGAGTAGGTTAACCTAAGCTAGGCTAGATAGAGTAGGCTAGGCTAGACTAGGTTAGGATAGGATAGAGTATAATAGGCTAGGTAGAGTAGGCTAGGCTAGATAGAGCAGGTTAGGCTAGGGAGAGTAGGTTAAGATAGAGTATACTAGGCTAGGCTAGGCTAAGATAGAGTGGGCTAGGATAGAGTAGGTTAGGTTAGGTAGAGTAGGATAGGCTAGGATAGAGTAGGCTTGGCTATGCTAGTTTAGGCTAAGTAGAGTGGGCTAAGATAGAGTAGGCTAGGATAGAGTAGGCTAGACTAGGTTTAGTAGGCTAGGCAAAGAAGTTAGGCTAGGTAGAGTAGGCTAGTCTAGATAGAGTAGGCTAGGTTAGATATAGTAGGCTTGGCTAGGCTAGGCTAAGTTAGACTAAGCTAAGTTAGGCTACGCTAAGCTAGGCTAAGCTAGTTAGGCTAAGCTAGACAAAGCTAGGGTAAGCTAGGCTAAGCTAGTTAGGCTAAGCTAGACAAAGTTAAGGTAAGCTAGGTTAAGCTAGAGGCAATGCTTGATAAAAAAAATTAGACTCTTCAAAGATACCATTCAAACTTAAATAGGTGATAGATTCTTAGGGGTCAAGAGTGAATTACAAACAATGAAGGATAGGATTCAAAAACTGGAAAAATATAAACAATCAACCCAAGAAGGAGAGGCTGAAGAAAATCACAACTTGAGAGATAAGATCAAAGAGATAGAAGAAAAACTAACCAATAATTTGACCCTTAGTAATCTAGAAAACAAATTGGATATCAAACTCATCAAAGAGGAAATAAATAAACTAGTTGAATTGGACCATGAGCGTAATAAAAGAGCCTTGAACCTCATAATTTTTTATATAAAAGAACAACAAGAGGAGGATACACTAGCAATAGTAAAAGAAGAATTAAATAATAAATCACAAATTGATACAACTTACCTCATAGAAACAAAGAGGTTAGGAAGAATAATTGATCACAAATATAGGTTGATTCGTGTCAAAGTAAGTTGTAATGACCATAAATATAGCATATTCAGTAAATATCCAAGCTTAAAAGGGTCAGGAATATTTAGAAATGAAGACCTCATTCTCGAACACCAAGTTGAATTAAGAAAGGAAGTTCAAAAGGTAAAAGAATCCATGAAAGAAGGAAAATGGAAAATAATTAGAAATCGAAAATCTATTATTAGGGATAGAGACCAGAAGGATAATAATAAATAGGAATTTGGGACACTTATGATCCTTTTTTGGAACTGTCGTGGCTTTTCATGGCACAAAGGTACTATGATAAGTTGGATCCTGAGTGATATTGATATTATTTGTCTAGTTGAAACTTGGGAGCATGAAGAGTCTGAGGTCCTCAGTATAGAAGGGTTTGTCTTGTGGTCAAAATAGAACAAAAAGTCTCACCATAGGAGGCATAGCTTGTTATATTAGAAAGATAATTTCTCCTCACATTCAACTTCATAAGATCAACCCTCTAAATCGGTACATTTGGATAGAAATTTTAGACACCAATGCTAAGAAGATGTATATAGTAATTTTCTATTTTGCACCTATTAATTCTACTTTTTATAAGAAAAACAATCTAGTTAGCAATTGTCCCTATAATAATTTAGAACACGATATTTATAATTTGAAAAATGAAGGTGATATCCTCTTGCTAGGAGACTTTAATGCTATGATTGCAACTAAACAAGCTACTCTTTTAAGTATTGATTCCAACCATAATCCTTTATGCCTAGATGAGGACATTGTTTTATCTAATAGCTACAAAAGAGGATCTGAACAACCTAATTGAGAATTGGTTTGGTACTGAGTTGGTCGAGCTCTGCATCTCTGAAGACCTAATAATTTGCAATGGAGTAATGAAGTGGCCAAACTCCAACTAGATGACTTGTATTCATGGGATAAGTAGTAGTGTCGTAGAGTATGTGATATCTGATATCTCCATTTCCAACCAAATAGAAAATTTTAACCTTTTAAATTACCATGAACCTGACTCTGATCATAAACCTTTAACCCTAACTCTAAAATTTTCCATGAACAAGAGTGTCAATGAAGAGAATTCTGATAATCAAAGACAATTGTGCTTTGAAAAAAGTAAAGTTGACATTTTCTTAAAGGATTTAAATAGAAAATTACATCTCCTAACTTATAAGGACAACATTGAAGAACTCTATCATAATTTTACAACTTCCACTTCTATTAGCAAGTTCTCTTTCGAGGTGTCATGTAAAAAGAATAATAGAACGACCAACCCTTGGTATGATAAATAATGTAAAATTGATAGGAAATCCATTAGGGATGCCTCTAATGAGTCCTTAAAACTCGATAATATCAATATATACAAATCCCTAATTAAAGGGAAAAAAAAGGTACTATATCAATAAAAGGAAAGAGCAACTTTCACAACTATCTAAGCTGGATCCTAAGAAGTTTTGGACCCAAATTCTAAACCACAATACTAAATAAAATAATATGATTCCCTTAAGGGACTTGAATTCCTACCTTGAAAGTATTTGCAAGTTTCATAATGCCATGGGCACCATTCCTATTGTCCCTACAGAGGATGCAATTTTTTCTTTAGATGACATAAATTTCAGAGTTAAGCGACTTGCAAATGGGAAATCTAAAGACATTGAATGCTACCACGCTGAAATTTTTAAAATCGAAGGGCCTATCCTTATCCCTCACATACACAAGCTCTTCAATTTAGCAGTCAAGCAGGGCTTACCTAAACCCTGGACACGAAGCCTCATTGTTCCTATATTTAAAAATGGGGATAGAAACATTCCCTCTAATTATAATACCATTATGATTAGCCCGATTTTAGGCAAGCTTTATGTAATTATTTTGGAAAAGAATATTAGCCTTTGGCTAGAAATTCACGGTAAAAGAGATAAAGACGAGGTAGGGTTTAAGATATATCATTCAACCGTGGACCATATTGTTACCTTTAGGATCATTGCAGAGGAGTTATGCAATACTGAAACCAATCTTTTTTGTAGAGTAGGCTAAGTAGAGTAGGTTAGGTAGAGTAGGCTAGGCTAGGTATAGTAGGGTAGTCTAGAGTAGGATTGGTAGAGTAGGCTAGGATATAGTAGGCTAGGCTAGGTTAGGCTAGGCTAGGTAGAGTAGGCTCGGCTAGGCTAGGCTAGATAGAGAAGGCTAGGATACAATAGGGTAGGCTAAGCCAGGATAGAGTAGGCTAGGCTAAGTAGAGTAGGCTAGGATACAGTAGGGTAGGCTAAGCCAGGATAGAGTAGGCTAGGCTAGGATAGAGTAGGCTAGACTAGAGTAGGTTAAGCTAGGCTAGGCTAAGTAGAGTAGGCTAGGTAGAGTAAGCTAGGTTAGGCTAGGCTAGGTAGAGTAGGCTAGGATAGGTTAGGCTAGGCTAGACTAGGCTAGATAGAGTAGGCTAGGCTAGGTAGGCTAGAGTAGGTTAGGTTAGGCTAGGATAGAGTAGGCTAGCCTAGGTAGAATAGGCTAGAATAGATTAGACTAGGCTAGATAGAGTAGGCTATGATAGAATAGGCTAGGCTAGGATAGAGTAGGCTAGGCTAGGTAGAGCAGGCTAGGGTAGAGACGGATAGACTAGGGTAGGTTAGGCTTGGTCGAGTAGTCTAGGCTAGGCTATACTAGATAGAGTAGGTCAGGCTAGGTAGAGTAGGCTAGGATAGAGTAGGATAGGCTAGGCTAAGCTATGATAGAGTAGTCTAGGCTAGGATAGAGTAGACTAGGTAGAGTAGGCTGGTAGAGTAAGCTAGGCTAGGCTAGGCTAGGTAGAGTAGGCTAGGATAGAGTAGGCTAGGATAGAGTAGGCTAGGATAGAGTAAGCTAGGTTAGGCTAGGCTAGGTAGAGTAGGTTAGGTAGAGTAGGCTAGTCTAGAGTAGGCTTGGTTGAGTAGGCTAGGCTAGGCTAGGTAGAATAAACTAGGCTAGGATATGATAGAGTGGGATAGGCTAGGTAGAGTAAGTGAGAATAGAATAGAATAGGCTAGGCTAGGTATAGTAGGCTAAGATAGAGTAAGTTAGAATAGGGTAGGCTAGGATAAAGTAGGCTAGGTGGAGAGGTTAGGTTAGACAGAGAAGGCTAGGCTAGGTAAAGTAGGTTATTTTAGAGTAAGCTGGGTAGAGTAGAGTAGGGTAAGTTAGGCTAGGTAGAGTAGGCTAGGATAGAGTAGAATAGAGTAGGCTAGGCTAGGTAGAGTAGGTTGGGTAAGGTAGAGTAGTCTAGGCTAGTAAAATAGGCTAGACTAGTATAGGTTAAGCTTGATAGAGTAGGCTAAGCCAGGTAGAGTAGGCTAGGTTAGGTAGAGTATGCTAGGATAGATTAGGCTACGCTAGGTAGAGTATGCTAGGATAGACTAGGCTACGCTAGGCTAGCTTAGGTAGAGTAGGCTAGGATAGACTAGATTAGGTTAGGCTAGGCTATGATAGAGTAGGTTATGCTAGGTAGAGTAGGCTAGGATAGAGTAGGCTAGGCTAGGCTAGGCTAAGTAGAGTAGGCTAGGCTAGGTAGAGTAGACTAGATAGAGTAGTCTAGGATAGATTAGGCTAGTCTAGGATAGAGCAGGCTAGGCTAGGCTAGGCTTGGTAGAGTAGGCTAAGTAGAGTATGTTATGCTAGGTTAGACTAGGTAGAGTAGGCTAGGCTAGGATAGAGTAAGCTAGGTTAGGCTAGGCTAAGATAGATTAGCCTAGGCTAGGTAGAGTAGGCTAGGATAGAGTAGGTTAGGCTTGGTAGAGTAGACTAGGTAGAGTATGCTAGGCTAGGCTAGACTAGGTAGAGTAGGTTAGGCTAGGCAAGGATAGAGTAGGCTAGGCTAGGTAGATTAGTCTAGGCTAGGTAGAGTAGTCTAGGCTAGACTAAGCTAGGTAGAGTAGGTTAGGATGGAGTAGGGTAGGCTATACTAAGATATAGTAGGTTAGGTTAGCCTAATCTAGATAGAGTAGGTCAGGCTAGGTAAAGTAGGCTAGGATAGAGTCGGCTAGACTAGGCTAGGCTAGGCTACGATAGAGTAGGCTAGGTTAGGTAGAGTATGCTAGGATAGAGTAGGCTAGGCTAGGTAGAGTAGGCT
>JZKD02S1472343.1:0-10829 GCA_000966675.3 Picea glauca | reverse complement strand
TGTGTGTGTATATACATATATATAAAAGCTTGTGGCTCACTGCTTAATTCTCAACAGTCATTAAGGTTGTGACTTTGTTTTCCTAACAGATTCTTCACAAAGTTCCTCTATAGAGAACTCCTTCATCATGCAACTTCCTTATTGCAGATCCATAACTATTTGTGATGGTCTCAACCTTGATTTAGCTTCAATAGTTTACCAAATATCCCATAAGGAATATAAACATGCATTTTTGTCATGTACCTAAATTATGTATCCATACATATTCTGGTTTTGTTAACTTACATACATGATGTACTTAACCATATTCATGATCCTAAACCTTCCTGTAGTGGTCATAGGTATGTTTCACAACCCACCTACATCTCTACTTTTAAGATCAGTCAACTTAGGATTGTTCATAATACTTCTCATGTGATTCTCAAAGGCATAACCATTTGCCTCGTATTATGACAATAGAGCATATTTGCTCATTTACCCTTATATATAATTATATTAGTATTCCCTGAGGAAAGAGAATACATTCCCCTCACGCTATTATTTGGAACAAAACTTTCATGACTCTTCAGAATGGAGTCCAAAATGCATCCATAGTATTCATTTAATCTGGACAAGAGAAATTATTGCTTTATATTTCACTCGTCGGGGAAACCATATGGTGCCTACAACTATACTCTTTCATCATACATGTGCATCACTTTCACATTTAATATAATTCATACCTAACCGGTATTTATATCAGGCTACATATTAAGAAGCTTCACAATGCATTAAACCAATTCACTCAACCACAATTAAACACAGATAATTATTCATCATTCTAGCTTACTGCTTACACATTTTCCATTTCATTCACATACACAGACATATCAGGCTTCTATATCCTTTTCCCAAGGATCTTCCAAGCATCCTTATTGTTACAGGAAAATCCCCCTGCAGACATGCAGATTCCCTCTTGAACCCTAAATCTCTAAGATCAAGACAGAAAATTGCTAACTTTGGTCACTAGCATCCTTTTAAACCTAGATAAGCTAATCTATAGAGAAGAGGACGAACATGTACCTTTTTACGATGTTTTTCCTTGCCCAGTCCAAGTTGAGATCTGATCCCCAAGATCTTCAATAAGTCTTGCAATCCAATCAAAGTCAAATCATTCTTCCTATTCTTCTACGATTAGTTTGAAACTAGATCTATCCATTAAAGACAAGTTCATGTAGGTATATACAATCTTGAGATAAACATGCCAAGCACATGTATTAATGAGAACTCGATAGAAATACTTACAGACCTTTGATGAAGTTGCAACAACCTCTCCAAGCTCTCCTTATCCAACCCCTTTCTTAAATGATCCACAAACAAAATGACTATGCTTCACTAATTATCTCCCTTATGATATCATAAGTTTGATTCCTTCAATGTCTCCCTTCCTTATGAGATCATAAGTTAGGTATTTCTCCAATTCTCCATCTCTCCTTCACCATGAGAAGGCCTCCTTATATAAGCTTAAAAATGCCTAACCACCTTAGATATTCTTAGGATAGGTTGAGGATATTTCTCCATTAGTTTTGGATCCTCCCTAATATCCAACCTTGACCTCATATTCAAATCCAATCAACTCCAGAGATGAGGGGGCATTCTCCCTTATTTTTCTCAACAACCCAAGATTTCCTCAAAAAATCCTAGCACTCCCCTAGAAGGGTGCATAGAGTGCTGGAACGCTCCACCAAATAAGTTCAAGGAGTGTTGGGACTCCCTAACAGTGGGTAGGGGAGTGTTGGCCTTCAAAATTCATTTTTAAGTGGGTTTTTTCATGGAAAAAGATTTGTACTCTTCATCGAATGATTTCTTCTTCTTTAACCAATCTCTAAGAGTGTCTTCAAGTGTTCCTTGTGATTTCATTCAAGACACGACGTGGGAAAGATGACTATATGATTTCTGCGACACTTGAAACACTTGTGACCAAAATGCAACACTTGCAACACTTGTAATGACAGCAATAAGTCATCATTGAAATGAGTAATTTTGATGTGTAACAGATTTCCCCCCAAAGTGCGAAATTAGAAGACAAAAAATGATGACTGAAGTACTTTTTAGACTTTTTCGAGCAAGGGTATGGACACAGAGAACCTAGTAGAAGCTTCACACAATCATCAAACAAATATTATGACATGTTTCAAACCCAAGGCAGGCATACCTATGCTTGGGTGATAAAGACTTGCAAGGTATGATCGCCATAAGATACACTGCAGATCCATAATTATATTAACAAAGAGTATAGCCACCAAAGATACAATGTAGATCTATACTTCCATGACATGAATTGATCATGGCCACGAAAAATACACAGTGGATCTACGAAATGACAAGACATAGCCACATACCAATACAAAGTGGATCTATGTAATAGTGTATGAGTCAATATTCACGAGAAACTTCATCGCAACCTGGTTAAAGTACATATTAGAGTAATTACTCAACCCAGGTTCTTCTTACCGATCCTGATGTAGTACGAATCTTACCATGTGAATAGATGTCCTGATGTCTAACATGGTAGAAAACACTTGATTATCGGTCAATGAGGTAAACCATTAACAAGTGTGAGGAAAAACCATTGATGTCAATGATTCCCAAGGTACCCTAGTACATTCCAGTGAATGTGAATAGATGATATGAGTTCAAACATCCATGGAATCATCTGATCATAGGTCAATGATGTAAACCCACTGTTGGAAGTTGGAAGTGAGGAGGCCTTCCATTGAGGCATGCAAGACCCAAGGTACTAACTGGTTTCTAAGTCTAGTTCCCGGATAATGTGTTGAAGACGATAGGAACATACTCGTCGTAGAAAGGCCTTGATTTATCCCCCATCAATGCCATAAAATTGACACAGATATGTAAATTGGTAGATCAAATGACTATGGACTGACATAGGTATTGAAATAAGATATTTGTGATGGCTGACTCTCAAGGCAAATACTTCCCTTCAACATTGAGGAACAACAAAAGAAACATGACATGGACCAAAACATGATGATGCAGTGGATACTTTGACTTTCGTCAGGTGACCCAAAGGAGTAAAGAAACTCAAAGGATTGGTTCAGTGCATAGGTTCAGTGGATTAAAATGTATGCAAAGACAAAGTGTCATGTTCAAGCACAACTGTAAGAGTGACTTGTGATGTTTTAAAAATCTTCTTGGCTTGCTTCCTTCAATTTTTTCCCCCGTCTAGATAGACAAGTACCTCTTTTTATTTTAACAAGCTCGATGAGGATAACACATGATCAATATAACTCACCTTCGGTAAGTCCCTCTTCCTTTGTTTAACGAACTGGAAGAAGTAAAGATCTGGTCCTATATGGGCCCTTCAATGTATAGTTTAGCGAGTCCAGAGAAGGAAAACTCGGTGGTTTTTCATGTTTAGAGAGTCTGAAAAGAACATAAAGATGATTTCAGTGTTGTCCTTTTTCGTAATTTTAGTCTCGCGAGGCTGAAAAAGAGAGAAATTAGCACTCGAAAGACGCCCTTTCAAATCCTTTAATGAGTGGGAAAGGAAGCAAGATCACTCGACAATATTTTCATGTTTAGAGAGTCTAAAAATAGCTTAAAGACGCTCCGGGGGGTTCTTTTTTCATGTATCCATGCGAGTCCAAAAATGATATAAAAGTTACCTTGGTTACATTATCATGTTTTTTTACAAGCACAAGAAAGAACAAACACTAAGCTCAGTATTGGTTTCATTTTGAAACAATCTTAAAACAAAATTAAACTATGCTTGTAAATTTCCAATGTAATTTCCAAAGGTTGGGATACCCATGGATGGTTGGTACTCTACCCCCAGCTTGAAAATATAGTGGCATAATTCCATAAAGATAATCAAAGGTTGGAGACATTCTCCCCAAGCTTCAAATCATTCACTGACTTTGAGGTTGTCACCAATTTCTGTACTAGATGGAGAAAAAGGATACAAGTGTATGAAATGAAGGTTAAAAAACGAGACCTAACGAAAGACTCGAATTGGTATGAGAGCTGATTGTTTCATTTTTTAATGAGATTGACACAGGAAAAGAACTATGCTCAAGGCTCTGGGTTCAATCCCCATATTTTTGTTTCATTTTTTAACGAGCTTGTTACAGAGAGGAAAATTATGCTCGTAGCCTCTGTTTCATTTTTTAACTATATTGCCATAGAGAAGAGAACCTATGCTCGTTTCCTCTGTTTCAGTTTTTAATGAGATTTCCATAGAGAATAGAAACTATGCTCGTAACCTCTTCTTGATCATGGTTTCCAAGAGGATAATTCTCTGGAAGGAAACCATGTCAAGGGAAAAAACTTGGTCATGGCTTCCAAGAGATCTTCACTGGATGGAAGAACAATGATATGGAAGGAACACATGTTGAGGGTCGCGTCAGGGGTAAGGAGATCATGCTCCAATAGCCCTACTAAAGATATCACCATATCAACTACCATATCTAAGTCATCGGAAGTTAAAGTCATGGGACACAATGCCACATAATTGACATGTGGAAGGGGTGATACCGACTGCATATAAGACCCGTTTAGGGAGGTCATTGGGTTGGTAATCAAGTCAGGACCAATGCATTAAAGTTGATCAATATCCACAATTCATCCACCGTGCAAGAAATATATCACACGAAAAAGAGTGGACACAATAGATTTCATGGCATAGACATAATCTCACCCAAGGAGTAAATCAAAATCCAAGGGGTCCCGGATTACCATAACATCAATAAAGACAACTTTCCCTACCAAAATTATGGGAAACTAGGGAAGGATCCCTAAAGGCTGACTGGTTCTTCTGTTAAAAGTGAACAAAGTCTGGGTAACCAGTACAAGCTGAGGCTAACCCAAATCTTGCCAAGCAATAGAGGAAAAAATACTAACAAAATAACCTTCATCTATCAACACATGAGGAACATCCTGACCAAAAACATGTACTGTAATATTGAAAGGAATGTGAGAGGGAAAATGAGGTCCATTTATCACACCCCAATCAAAAAGGATGGCCTCATTACTTGGAGGGGGTTTTGCAGGAGGAGGAATTCCCCCCAGTACGATATATTATGTATCAACGAGAAAAACGTGGGTAGAATCGGGTTTACTCTCTAGAGGGAGAGTAGGACCGACCAATGATGGGATCAGATTGACCACATGGGTTTTATCCTCCAAGGGGAGAATGGGGTCAATGGATGGAAACAGATTGACCGCTTGGGTTTCAATCTCTAATAGGAGAGTGTGATCGATTGAAGATGGGATTGGATCAACCACTTTGTCAACTGGTTCAACTAAGGACGTGACCAGATTGATGACATGATCAACCGAACTCACCGATGAAGGGATCGAAGAAACCAATTTGGCACTCATCAGAGGAGGAGTGGGATTGAACACGTTGGCACTCTTTAGATGAAGGGTGGGACTGACCAATGACGTGATTGGATCAATCACTTGTGTTTCACTTTTCATATGAAAAGTGGCGCTGATCGATGACAGAATTGGATCAACTACTTTGGTTAGTGGTTCAACCAAGGATGAAACTAGATTGACCACTTGATCAACTTTAGCACTCTTCAGATGAAGGGTGGGAATGACCAATGATGGGACTAGATCAATCACTTGGGTTTCACTTTTTAGATGAAAAGTGGGGCTGGTTGATGATGGAATTGGATCAACTACTTTGGTTAGTGGTTCAACCGAGGATGAAACTAGATTTACCACCTGATCAATTGCACTAACTGGGGATGGAACCAGATTGACCATTCCATCAACTAATAAAGGCTTGGGGGAAATTTTATAATAACCAGTTGGAAGTTCAATTTTTCCAAAAGAGAAGAAGCCTCATCCATACGAGGACAAAGGTGAGATTAATGATCACCTTCGCATAACATACAAGGAAATTTGACAGTTGTCTTCTTCTTACCAACCTTAACATCACTAGTTGATGAGGCATCACCAACATATCCAACAGGGTCCGATGATGTGGAGGAACACATTTCTAAGACCTTGGGAAGACCAGGGAAATCCCTCAGAAAGTGGTATCCCTTACAAAGACTGCAAGGAAATTTGGGTTTCAGATTCTTTGTTGGAGTCTTGTTGACCTCATCAACACTCCCAGTACAATGAACAGTAGCTAGTTGTTTGGATCCAACATTTGATATGGTTGAAGGCTTGGTACTTTTTGGGTTCTTCTTCTTCTTTTCTTTCTGTTTCTTCTTCTTCTTATCAACCTAGATACTTTCTTTAGAGCTTTCTCTGGGTGAAGAAGGAGAAAGGGAAGGAGATTTAATGGGTGAAGAAGGAGAAAATTTGATGTAATGTACTTACATCTGAAGCATTAGGTGAAGCTTAAGCACTGGGAAGATTCGAGATCACCGAAGTGGGGAACAACCAAACCGGTAATCTGATGGTGATTCCTGGAAGACTCAGTGTGGAAATGTACGAAGGACCAATGTTTCCAAATGAAGGAAAGGTGTAAGGTTCCTTGAGACAAGGGGTTCCTCCATTGGTACTCCTAGAAGTTGATGCCATTAACACTGACTCGACCTAAGGTCCACTAAGTAAAACAAACAACACATGCTATGAATCTAAGAAGCAAACAATCAAACAAAAATACCCATGATGAAACCACTAGTTGGTGATGAAATCCAACATTGGGAGATCAATATAGGAAGGGGCGAGGATAGAGTGGGTGGATCAGTTACATTGGTGACCTACTTAACAGACTTATGCATTGGTGAAAGCTTCCACACAATAATTGTGGATTTACCATCCAAGGAGCCCGAGTGATTTTGACCAACATTTGTTCCCAGTACAGTGAGACTTCCCTTCATCATCGCCTTCTGTAAGACCTTGAATATTATGGCTACTAAGGTCACCAACTCGCAGTCATCCCCTGGGTGGGTACATTCAACAATCTAGTTTGAACATATGGGCAGGATAACAAGTATGAAATCCTTCAAGAGAACTAAGGACAAGTTGACCGGTAGAACTCTAGAGGACCCCGAACAGATTCAAAATTCACAAAGCACCAAGACCAAATGAAGATAGTTGAGCCTCAACAAGAACCCCCAATATACAATCTGACTACTATTAACAATTGAACCATGGAGGGATAATCTCTGTAACTCTCCCAAACATGACCTCGTGCGTAACCCTTGTGTGAGAGGGGGATCCCAGTAAGCTTATACGAAAATTGGATTTTCTCTCCCTATCGCAAGATGCTAAGTTTGTTTGATAGCTTTGGAAAGTTATCCTTTCAACCTATTCCAAATTCCTACACCTTAAGCTAATGTAGTTTTTCTAACAAAAAATGTAAAAAACTCTGATAAATTTTACTTTAGCGCTTGATTTTAAGGTTGTTTTTTATTCAGAGGTGTATGAGAGTGAAAAATAATGATAATATGACTCAATTCCCAAAACATGCATAAGAAATGATAAGTAGTCTTTTCTTTTAATGAATCTCTACTTAAGGTAAGGAGAATGGATTTTCCTTTCACTATCAAACACTAAGATGTAATGACCTCATGCAATTGTTCTCAATCAAGAATCCAATACAATGCTAAAATGTCCAGAAATTGATTCTAATATCCAAAAACCAAACATAAAAAAATATCCTTTTTTTAATATGTGACTGATAATTAGTTTGATGTGAAGCTTCCTATGTTAATCAGACTTCAAGATATGTGATATTTAAACAATCGGAAGAAAACTCGAAATAAACAAAAAACACACCCTCGTTGTGATCAAACAAGAAATAAGAAGAAAACCAAATTCAAATAGGAGGAAATGATTGGATAAGAGACCTCAAAGATCAAAATGAAATAGTAAATAGATCTTTGAATTTCCTTACAACATCTTTCATTCAGTCAGATAAATGAGAAGAAAACAATATATTGGCTCCAAATCTCAAGGAAGAAGAGTGACTCAAAGAAAGGAAAATAGATGTCAAAAATCCAAACAAAACATCATCAATCCTTATAAATCTAATAGTTGGAGGCTAAACAAGGACACACTGAGATGGTAATAACCCTGAGCAAATGAAAAATCAAAAACTAGACTCAGAGATCAACTCCCAAAACATTTTTTAGCAGAAAAATACTAGCGCTCTGGTGTCAAGGGTACCAGAGCATTGAAACTCTCTGTGGGAGCCTACAAGGGAGTGCTAGTGCTTTGGTCATAGAGGCATGGGAGTGTTGACCTCTCAAAACTCAAAAAACTTGCCCAGAAATAAAAAAACTCAAGAAAAACTAGAAATTGAGTGTGTATGGAATGAATCCAAGAGCGAACAACACATATAAGAATTAGAAACACAACATGAATAATATCTAAAGGTGAGGAAAGGAAAAAAACATACCAAGGAAGGGAACTAAAACTAAAATATTCTCTCCCTAGTGGATTCACCAATTTTTGTTATAGGAAAATCCCCCTACGGATAGGTGAATTCCCTCTTGAACCCTAAATCTCTAAGATCAAGACAAAAAAGTGCCAACTTTTGTCACTGACATCCTTTTAAACCTATCAAAGCTAATCTATAGAGAAGAGGAAGAGTATGTACCTTTTTATGATGTTTGTCCTTGCCCAGTCCAAGTTGAGCTATGATCCCCAAGATCTTCAACAAGTCCTGCAATCCAATCAAAGACAAAGCATGATTCCTATTATGATATGATTAGTTTGAAACTAGATCTATCCATTAAATAAATTTTCATGTAGGTATACAGAACATTGAAATAAACAGGCCAAGCACATGTATTAATGAGAACTTGATAGCAATACTTATAGACCTTTGATGAAGCTACAACAACATCTCCAAGTTCTCTTTGTCCAACCCCTTGCTCAAATAATCCACAAACAAAATGACTATGATTCATTGATTATCTCCCTTATGAGATCATAATTTTTATGCCTTCAATGTCTTCCTTCCTTATGAGATCATAAGTTATGTATTTCTCCAATTCTCCATCTCCCCTTCACCATGAGAAGGCCTCCTTATATAAGCTTAAAAAGGCCTAACCACCTTAGATATTCTTTGGATAGGTTGAGGATATTTCTCCATCAGTTGTGGATCCTCTCTAAGATCCAGCCTTGACCTCAGATTCAAATCCAACCAACTCCATAGATGAGGGGGATTTTTCCCTGATTTTCCTCAACAACCCAAGATTTCCTCAAACAGCCCAGTGCTCCCCGAGAATGGGGAACAAAGTTTTGTAATGCTCCCCCAAAGGAGGGAAAGGAGCGTTGGCACTCCCTGACAGTGGGTAGGGGAGTGCTGCCCAAAATTTCCTCAAAAAATCCCAATGCTCCCCTAGAAGGATGAACAGAGTGCTGGAACGCTCCCCCAAACAAGGTCAAGGAGCATTGGCACTCCCTGACTGTGGGTAGGGGAGTGTTGGACTTCAAAATTCATTTTTAAGTGTTTTCTTTTCATGGAAAAATGTTTGTACTCTTCATCAAATGATTTATTCTTCTTTAACCAGTCTCTAAGGGTGTCTTCAAGTGTTCCTTGTGATGTCGTTCGAGACACGACATGGGAAAGATGATTGTATGATGTCTGCGACACTTGTGACACTTGTGGCCAAAATGTGACACTTGCAACACTTGTAATGACGAAAATAGGTCATCATTGAAATGAGTAATTTTGATGTGTAACACTGTTAGCATCAGAAGTCACTCCTGGATTGCTTGCAGGAGCAAAGCCTGACACCCATCAGTTTAATGTCACAATTTGTTTATAAAGGGATGATCAAATGGAAGAAAACTTAGAAGAATATCGTCTCAACTCTGAAACTAGGCCAGGCATGCATGGGCAGGTGAGGTCTTAGATAAACTCCAAACAGTGAGTTGTAATAAAGGTGAGTAGGGGGAAGACTTGTATGAGAAGAGTGCGAAGGTCTATCATAAACATCAGGTTTCTAACAGACTGGAGAAGAAAGCGTCCAAATGCAAGATCCTCTTACATTTAAACACAGAAGACTAGAGAATACAATAATGTAACAAAAAATCCTTTATCATAACATAACTGCAACAATTCATGCAAATCATTCGATCATGAACTCTCTAGTATAAGATGAAAACATAGACATAGTAAGAAAATTGTTTGTCATAAAACAAGAAATCTCAGATATGGATGGACAACCGGGAAACTAGAATGGTTGTTAAAACTTTATAGTCGGGAGCTTTGCTCTACCATCGATAGATACAAAAATGGAGAAAATGTCTACATATACTCGAAACAACAACATCAACAAAATCAAGGCATTGCATTAAAACTTTGCGTCTGCATGGCTTCTGACAATCTGCACCTGCAGTCTCTGAATGATTGTGCACTTATGGCAGATGAAATCGAACTCCAGACAGTTCCGTGGGCGAATCAATGTGTCTTTAATTCGTCACCAGACTTTCCCATTATGGCAGAGGCGATTTCTAACCACCACCAACTGCTTCAATAACTGCTTCATTGGGATTGAGGATGGCCCAACCAAATCAGCCCTTTCGTGACGTGGAAGACATTTCGCACTACAACATGGATTAGTTGAACAGCCTGATGAATAGGCGTGGAGGCCAGCGCGAAATATGGGATGCATAACGGGAGTGGTAACACCGAAATTATGAGGGTGTGAGAGAGGTTACAGGAGAAGACACATGGCATAAGACAATAAGTGAAGGGAGCAGGAAATGATATATAATAGACACACTTTAGTGGGAGGCTGACGTGGAAGAGAGTGGGACACATGGCAGGTGGTGAGTGGATGATGAGATGGGAAAGGGATCGTGCGGTTAGGTGGAGAATAGATGGCAGGATGACACAATAAAGGGGG
>JZKD02S1472332.1:0-10829 GCA_000966675.3 Picea glauca | reverse complement strand
TTTTCCTCTTTCCTCATTTTTATTCAGTGTTCGTTAGTTTCATTGTACATGAGTACCTAATATGGCCTAGTAGCCGAGACTTATTTTTTACTCCATAGTGATGTCCAGGGGGGGTGTTGGAGAAATTTCTATTTTCGGCACACTAGTTTAGTGGGAGTTAATTGACTAGTTCTATTTTAGACTTTCTGATTTTATACCATCACTATTATGTATGCATTCCTAATTATAGGATGTCATTGCCTATATGAGTGAATATCACTCATTCATTGAACAAATCATAATATACATTGATTTTCATTCTTCATATTGTATCTCTCTTCCTTTTCTTGATAAGCTTTGTTTGTGTATGCTTTACCTAGGTCTCCTGTGCAGGTTTCCATGAAACACTGACAATGTGTTGTTCCATATACACCACAACAAAATGGTGTTCCTGAGATAAATAATTGCACGATAAAGGAAATGAAAAATTGTGTGATCCAATCTAAGGGATTAAGTTCTCATTTTTAGGCATAAGCCATTAATTGTTCCAATTACATAGTAAATCACACTCCCAAAAAGGCTTTAAAAGATATAACACCAAAATAAGTATGAAGAAAAATTAAACTAGATGTAATCCACTTTTGTGTGTTTGGTAGTGAAGAATAGGCTCATAGTTATGATGAGAAAAGGAAAACATTACAACCAAAGAGTGAGAAGTGTATTTTTGTTGGATATTTTGAAGATGTAAAACGTTATAGACTTTTTCAACCTCATTCCAATGAAATTATTATTAGGAGAGATATTAAGTTTGATGAAATTATCTCAACCTATGAGCCTAATTCAATGTTTGTGACATATTTAGTGAATGTACCATCTTTTATTCCCAACTTTTTTCTTAGTGCTCCTATTATGGTTCCTTCTTCTTTATATGATGATGGTGAAGATGAAAATCCACCTCCCCTTGGTCACCTTCCTCTAGTTGTGTCTATTGAACATGAATCTACACTAGAACCATAGCTTCTTAGATGAGGTCATACAACACAAGAAGCAATTAATGATCTTATCAATGATTTTTATGAACCGCCTTGATAATGATAAAAAAAAATCAATGAGTAACAATCCACTTCGAGGGGGAAACCTCCTTTTACAATATATTGAATGTACAATATGAGATATGATGATCCTAAGACTAGATCTCCTTGGTATATATATATATGATACAAAGGGTACAATTATAATGAAAGGGTGCAATGAAGGGGTTCTATCCTACATACAAATATAACAAAAGAAATGTAATAATTCAATAAGGGGTTTTATGCATAACATGGGGCTTTGTCTAGGGCTTAACATGCCCCTCCCCTTCAAACAATTGTTTTCATCAACACTTGACTAACCATGGGTGCTTCTATAAGAAGAATAAGAAGAATTCATCCTCCCATGTCACCTCTTACATTGGTAGGTTCTTCCATTTGACAAGGTACTCTTTAATTGCTTGATTTCTCAATTGTTTAATCCTTGTTTCAAGAATTGTTTCTGGTTCTAGTATGATTTTGTTATGACCCAAGGGGGGCATATATATGGCTAAAGGTATATGATATGACCCCAAGGGGGGGAATATATGGGCTTAAATATACATTTAATGTGTACATATATATGTAATGGGGTCGGCCTAGTAGTAAAGGGGACTCATGTTTAAGTGTGAATATCTATATATAAGAGATCATGTATTCATTATTTGGAAAGGGGAATTGGGAAGGATGAATGGTATTTGGTTATTTGGAGGGGTTTCCCCTATTCTTTAAGGAGTTATTGTGTAACTTATATATATTGGAGTTGTGATCTACATTGAAATTCTATACATGGTGTGTACTTCTGTTATTTTATGATCTTTTGAGCATTTGGATCATTACATTTGGTATCAGAGCACCGATCCTAGGGTTTTGCTCCTCAAGATAGTCATTTTTTTTTCATTTTTGCTATAACATTTTATTGGAGCATTTTCAAAAGGAAAATCCTGGAGAATATTTAGAACACTTATCAGAGTACCTGTGGTATGAATTTTAGCTTCTAGTTCATTTTACTTTCGGAGATACACTATGGGGAATATAGGATATCTAACTAGTCCTATTGACTAGTCTCAAATAGGTGTTCCGGGTAAAACAATCATAACTTATTCTTAGAGTATACAAATTGAGTGAGACTAGTTGCATTAGATAGTAGATAGTAGATAGTATTTATGGTACAAGTTTCAAAATTTTATATCAATTATTTTATGCCGGGAATTCTATACAAGTGTGATATCATAGAAAGGCAAAAAATCAGCAAGGTGTGGGGAGGTTACCATAACTTCCACTTGGCACATCCAGTTTTTGTTAGGCTTGTGGCATTGTAGAGAAGAAATTTCATAGTACTACATGTCTCAATTTCAGACTAAGAAGGGCCGAAATTGCAAAGATATATCATAATTAAGGTCATCCAAGAGGACAGACTCCAAATCAGGGTTTCAAAGGTATGTTCACTTAAAACTATCATAACTTTTGATTGGAATGTCCGATTGAGATGATTCAAAATCCATTGGAAAGATAACACATAAAATATCATATTGGAACAAGTATTATAACTATTTGATATCTTTATCCTTAATATATTGAGGTTGTGATTTGATGGTTGGGATTAGACCTCAATTAAGAATCAATGGAAATACCTAAATTTACAGGAGATGAAGATAAAGATGAAATCAATCCTATGGAATGGTTGAGGTTGGTAAAAGAATACAATATGACTCCTTCAAAGGAAAAAAAATATTTTTCTGATGAATATTAGAAGTGGTGGATGAGTATTGATCAATATACTAGATAACACTACACACGGAAAGAATTTGAAAAACTCTTCTTAGATAAATGGATTAGGGATACAAAATTGGAGGAATTGTATAGAATTCAAGATGAATTAAAAGAAGAAAAGGAAGAGATTAAGAACAAGGTTGAAAAGATATCTAATATATGATCCCTTCATGAATCACTCATTAAGGAGGTTAAGAAATTAAAGTAAGAAAAGAATAGTAAATCAAAGTGGGAAAATGATGAGTCAATGGAAGATTTGAAAAAGAAAGATGAAGAGATATATAGATTACGAAGCCATAATAAAAATTTATTGGATGAGGTTACGAGATTGAAATAATAAAAGAAGAATTGTCAAAATAAAGAAGAAAGAAGGGTCTTGGATGAAGAATCTACCAAAAGACTGCAAGAAGAAATTTTCAAGAAGGTTGAGGAATCCTTAAATACGGATGAGGTAAAGTTAGAAATGCAAGCCATAATTGAAGAAGGACGTCGGAATTTGATAGATGGGGTCACCTTGCAGCTTCAAAAGGAGAAAGAAGACAAAATTCAAGAAGGTCAATAAAAGATACTTGAAGAAGTTGAACTCCATCTAGAGGATTTACATGCCAAATATGATGGTATTATATCCAAGACTAGATTAATAAAGGACCAAGCAAAGATGATCGAGGATGTTATTGTCTCAGAAAATAATATAGATGAAATGGGTGTGCAAAATGAAGGAAGACCATCAAATGTAAAACTATATCGACACCCTCATTACCAGGAAACATTTCAAGGAAGATAAGAAGGACGATATCAACATTATGAAGGAAGAATATGGAATACTTGTCAATATTCATGGAAAAAGTCATCACCAAACTACTCTTCAACAAGCTATTATCAGAGACCAACAACCACTACAAATTGGAGAAGCTACAACAAAAACACATGGAATCAAAGAAAAGAAAATTATGCATCAATTAGACACCAAGGATTGAGATTGAAAAGAATTGATTTTGGATGGATAGATCATCAACAATGGAATGAAGAAAGAAGGAACATAAGAAAATCATATTACTTGGTTTCATCACATGTGAATCCTTTAATTTCAAAGCTTTGAGGAAAAATATGTTTTGAAGGAGGGTACTATGTTATGTAATGGGGTTGACCTAGTAGTAAAGTGGCCTCATGTACAAGTGTGAACAGTTATATATAAGAGATCCTGTATTCATTATTTGGAGAGGGGAATTGGGAATGATGAATGGTATTTGGTTACTTGAAGGGGGTTCCCCTATTCTTTAAGGAGTTATTGTGTAACTTATCTATATTGGAGTTGTGATCCACGTTGAAATTATGTACATGGTGTGTACTTCTGTTATTTTCTGATATTTTGAGCATTTGGATCATTATATTTGGTATCAGAGCACCGATCCTAGGGTTTTTCTCCTCAAGATAGTCATTTTTTCATTTTTAGTATAACTTTTTATTGGAGCATTTTCAGAAGGAAAAACCTAGAGAATATTTAGAATACTTATCAAAGTACCTTTGGTACGAATTTCATCTTCTGGGTCATTGTACTTTCAGATATACACTATGTGGAAGATAAGGTATCTGATTAGTCCTATTGACTAGTCTCAGACAGGTGCTCTAAGTAAAACAGTCATAACTTCTTCCTAGCGTATCCAAATTAAGTGAGACCAATTGCATTAGATATTGGATGGTCTTTAGTATTTATGGTAAAAGTTTCAAAATTTTATATCAATTATTTTTCGCGAGGCATGCTATACAAGTGCAATCTCCTGGAAAGGCCAAAAATCAACAAGGTGTGGGGAAGGTACCATAAATTCCACTTGGCACATCCAATTTTGGTCAGACCTATGGAATTGCAGAGAATAAATTTCATAGTACTACAGGTTGCAATTTCAGATTGATAAGGGTCGAAATTGTAAAGATACATCATAAGTAAGTTCGGCTAGGAGGACAGACTCCAAATCATGGTTTCAAAGGTATGTTCACTTAAAACTATCATAACTTTTGATAGGAGTGTCTGATTGAGATGATTCCAATCATACTTGTTACTATAATACTTGTTACAACAACTCAAACACTTGGTAAATCAAGACGCCCCTATGGCACAAGATAGCTAAAAGCATATAGAATTTAATTCCAAACTTGAACAATTCAATATCTCAAAATTCATGTTTACCAATATGATAATATTCAATCTCCAATGCAAATATTAGTGTCTTATATATTGGGTAATGGAGTCTCTTGATTTAATCTAGGGTTTAACAATCTTGTAGGGGCGTCATCCCTTTTACTCCTTAGAGAAGATAAATCTTATCAAGGTCTTGCTACAATGGTGTAAGCCCGTTTACTCTGTGTAGCAATCCTTAAGCCTTTTCAATAATAATAGAGAGAAATTCCTTGATGGAGGGTGTATTTCCTTATAATCCTCCAAGGGTTTGACAAAATGACCTTGAAATCAAGAAGACAAACACAAAATTGCAGAAATTCCTCACTTAATCCATAAGATATAAGCATGCAAAACCCTTACTTATCAAGTATATTCCACCAAATTGCCAAGAACAAGCATCCAAGAGAAGTCGCTAGCCTTTATTCCACCAATAGACAAAATTTCCTTCCATTTTGCATAGGAGACAAGAGATAGAAAATTTCCCAAGGAGGGTAAAAATTTCAACCAAGAGTTATGTAATTCTCAAGTGATGAGATATGAAAATGAAAAAGAGATGGCCCCTATTTATATGAGGCCATCTAAACCAATTTGTCCACATTAAAATGTCAACAACAATTTAAAAGAGGGTCGACCCCCTTTATTTTCCATTACAATTTGAAAATAATAAAATTACGTAAGAGAAAACCCTAAAAAGGGTGGCAGCATGCCCTAGAAGAGTGACATGAGGTCAGAAATGAGACGTTGAGCCTCAAACGTAGATCATTGGGCCTCCAAAGGCCACATGCCAGGATCTTATGTGCTTGAGTGTCATGTCATGCATATTGTTCCTTCAAACCACATCATATCACTTATGGAACCATCAAGCCCACCAAAAACCCTAACCTTCACATGTTATCAACGGCTTAGGAGATGATGTCCTAGGCCTCAAAAGGCCAAAGTACAAGTGCAAAGGGCTATGTTGTCATCATCTTGTGTCGTCAAAGTGCCTCCAAAGGAAGCATCCTCCATCCTTTGCACATAAAGGCTCTAGAGTCATATGCCTGTCCTTTGGGGTATGGAGTCCATCCTTGGGGTTTTCAACCCCTCATGAAGGTCAAAATGGCATAAATTATCCATGGATAGCTTTCACCTAGAAAGTTCCTACAAATACAAACAAGTACGCCCTCCAAGGGTCCACAAGTCACATGTATCATTCCAAGTAAGACGCATTTAATGAAGGAACCACCCAAACATGTGTGTCAATTCCCCCCTTTCAAACTAAACAAAATCTCAAAGACCTTATAAATTTTTCCAAATTTATGTATGGGACGGTTTTCATGGTGCCCTATTGGGTAGATCAATCCCTGAGTCAAGGAGTGTTTCCCAAGAATACCCTCTCTAAGTCATGTAATGAGTATGAGGTGGACAATAGTATGACTTTTGGGCATGGGGTTCTTGACATATCAAGGGCTCATATTGTCTCATCTATGGGTGCTTTTGTGGAGGGTGTGTTGCATCCTTTGTTTGCAATGCAACATTTTTCCAAGCCCTTTTATTGTCGTTAATTTATTATGGTCCAAAAAACATTGAGTGTTATGTGAAATGGAAAGTATATAGCACTCCAATGCCACTTGAAGTTAGGAACACATTGACTTCCATATGCACTGAAAATTAAAATACACCGCAAATGCATTCCCCCAACAAGTGGGATATTTATTAATCATGTGTTTTGTTTTTTAAAGGTCCTTGATTTTTTTTATGGAGAAGCATTTCATTGCTCTCGAGACCTTAAGGTGAGCATCTAGAAGGACCTTTGGACCTTTAGACAAAACACCTATGGACCTTTGGACCTTTAGCTAAAACACCTATGGACCTTTAGCCCCTTCTTCCCATGAAATGAGGTACAATCCCTTCTTGGGTTCAATGAGCCCAAAAATCCAAAAGATAAGGAAACGAAGGGGAAGAGGTGTGAAAAGTGATAAGTATGTTTGGAAATGGTACGATGACCCTTCAAGGAGACCCCCTAGTAGCAAGTATTTTATCAAGGGTGACCCACTTACTGGGAAACCATGTCAACCACCAAGGTGAAATAAGGAAAAAGGTATAATTTCCAAGAAAACGTCTTCATAATCAAGAAAGGACTCTTTGTAACATGCTCAAATGCTTCAAATATTAAATTGACACTTACCACAAGCCGGACTTGTTACCTTATGAAGAAAGACTTGTTTTTCTCTGGGAACCAAACTAGCATGGTAGACGTTTCTACATTACAAATGATGAATGATGGTGTGTGGCAGAGAGGAGGGGCTTTGTATGCTCAATGTGGACTCAGGTGATCATCTAGCTCTCAATACTCCATGTCTTCTACCTGTGGGCCTTGAAACATCATCTCCTTAGTTACCCCTAGCCTTGGGGGAAACACTTAGTTTTCCCATCAGATTGAGGATGGTAAGATGAGTTGTGAGCCAATTGAGTACCCAAAGAAGAAAATAATTCAGTCCAAAAATTTCCAGTGAAAATTGGATCTCTGTCACTTACAATAATCTTGGGGACTCCATGTAGATTTTAAATTGTTTCCATGATTATTGTGGCTACTATACTTTCTTTAAAGGGACGATAAAGAGAAGAAAAATGGCCATACTTTGTCAGTCGATCCGCTACTACCATGATGACATTCTTTCCTTCGGATTTGGGTAAAACTGTAATGAAATCCATTCAAACTTCTTCCCAATGTTGACTTGGTATAGCTAATGGTTGTAGGAGACTTGGAATCTTGATTGTCTCTCCCTTATTCCGTTGGCAGACCAAACATTCAAACATAAAGTTTTGAACATCAATTTTAAGACCTTTCTAGAAAAAATCCTTCTTGATCCTATGGTACATTTTCAAGAATCCTAAATGTCTTCATATAGGAGAAGTGTGAAATTCCAAAAGGACCTTTTGTTTGATTTGGTAATTCTTACATAAATATAGGTGATCATGATACCATAGCAAATCATTCTTCCATACAAAATTATCTAATGAATTGGGTTTCTCTTGTAGTTGTTGAATGATATTGAATACCTCTTGATCTTGCTTCCATTGTATCATTGATTCTTCCACCCAATCATATTGTGGAATAGAAATAGCACATAGTGAACCTTTTGTTTCTTCTTCTTTCCTTGAAAGGGTATCTCCCACAACATTATGTTTTACTTTTTTGTAGATAATTTCAAAGTCATAACCTAGAATTTATGTAACCCATTTTTGTTTCTCTTCTGAAGATAATCATTTCTCAAGGAAGTACTTCAAACTATCATGATCTATTTTTACTTTGAAGTGTCTTCTTATTCGGTAAGGGTGCCATTTCTAAAATGCATGTATTATGGCCAACATTTTTTTTCATAAATGGTTTGACTAAGTTTTTCCATTTAATTTGGATACTTTCAAAGGCAAGGGGCCTTCCTTTTTGCATTAAAATTGCACCAATTCCATGGCCTAAGGCATCACACTCCACAATAAATGTTTTTGTAAAGTCGGGTCTAGCCAAGATGAGAGTTGTACACATAGCCTCCTTAAGTTTTTCAAAAGATTTGTTGCTTCTTCAGTCCAAGAAAATGCTTCCTTATTTAATAATTTTGTTAGAGGTGTTGTTATTTGACCATAGTTCTTGACAAACTTGTGGTAATAGCTTGTCAATCCTAATAGTCCTCTGAGCTTATTCAAGGTTTTGGGAATTGGTCATTCCCTCATAGATTTAATTTTATTGGCGTCCACTTTTACACCTTCATGAGATGCAATATGACCCAAATACTCCACTTCTTAAACCCCAAAGACACACTTGGAAGGATTTGCATAAAGTTGATGCTCTTCCAATAGTTGTAATACTATGTCAACATGTTGTACATGCTCTTCCCAATATTTGTTGTAGATTAGTATGCCATCAAAAAATACTAACAAAAATTTTCTAAGGAAAGGATTGAAAATAGAATTCATCAAGCTTTGAAATGTTGAAGGTGCATAAGTAAGTCCAAATGGCATAACCAAAAACTCATAATGACCTTCATGTGTTCTAAAAATTGTTTTAGGAATGTCTTCTTGCCTCATCCTAATTTGATGATATCCCAAACAAAGATCCAACTTAGCAAAGAATTTTGATCCATGCAATTCATCTTATAATTCATCAATGAAAGGAATAGGAAACTTATATTTGATGGTCATTTTGTTGATTTGTCTATAAAATGGACACATGCGCCATGAACCATCCTTTTTTGTAACCATCACCACTAGTGAAGAGAAAGAACTTTGGCTAGGTTGAATGATGTCGGCCTCTAATATTTCTTGGATCATATGCTCAAACTCACTCTTCTATGCATATGGATACCTATAAGGCCTAATGCTAGGTGGTACACTTCTTGGTTTCAAATGAATAGCATGGTCATGATCTCTAGTAGGTGGATGACCCTTAAGAATTTCACCCATTACCTTGCAGGAATGATTGTTGATAACTATTTGGAGATCTAATGCAGTAAAATATATAGATGTTTGAACATCAAGTGAGCACAATCATGCAATTACACCACAATGTCCCTTTTTGAGTAATTTTATCATGTTATTAGAGCTTATCACCTTAGAGGGTTTCCCTAGGATACCTCTAAGCTCAATTTCCTTGCCATCTAAGGAAAATCTCATGAAAATATATTGAAAATTAAGGGCCACTATTCCCAATTATTGTAACCATTGAACCCCTAATATAACATCAACACCACCCATTTGGATGGAAATCATGGGACTATCCAAAAAATACTCCCCCATGTTGAGATTAATACTATGGCACTTTCTAGAACAATTTATGGTACCTCCATCTGCAATCATTACTTGAAACTCTGGTGTTGGATATATAAATAAATTGAGATCTTTTGCTAATTTGTAATTGATGAAATTATGGGTACTACCATAATCAATCAATATTGTTACATTTTTCTTTTTGATGTGTATATTGAGGGTTTGTGGAGTAATGATGCCAACCAAGGAATGATAATATATTGTTGGAGTAGTCTCTTCTAGATCTATAGCTTGTGATGGTTCCAATTCTTGATCTTATTCCTCTTCATGGTCAATGTAGAATAATTTATTCTCATTGCATTTATGCCCTTTTATTGTACTTGTTGTCACAATTGAAACATAGTCCCTTTTCTCTTTGTCAGGTTGCTAAATTGAAGATTTGAATGACCTGAAACACTAAATTGTCAAACCAGGGTTGGTAAACTTTGAGTTGCTACACTGTATGTGTGGGTAAGGCTCTAATCGCTATCTGAATGATATCCTTAGAAGAAAACACAAACTCACTCTGAGAACTTGAATCCTAATGATTATCCTAAAACTTAGCATTTCCTATTTAAGTCATTAACAGAAAACAGTCCTATGCTTAAATGCTGGTGCTTCTATTTCCATGCAGAAGTGTGATTTCACAAGATTATTCCACCACTACTTTTAATCATCTATCATCACCATTTCGATTCAAGCCATGACAGAAAGAGTGTTTCCGAAAATGCATTTAGTCTGATCATTAAAAATGAATCTACGTCTATCTACAGGAAAACAGAGAAATAACCTACTTACCCTACTGGTACCAGAAGCTTCCTCTGATTTAACTGTAATCTAACTAGTCTAATTAAGCAGGGTAAATAGCTATCTAACAAAGCACAATTCATTCAAACTCTAAGTTATGCTTGAATTGAAAACTAGAAACCAATCGAACCGAGTTCATGCGCTAAACCCTACAGGAATCAGTCATGCGTTCAATACTCATCAACGTAAAAGATATCAGTTATGCTGGAATGATTCGGTTGAAGAATAAATAAACACGATTT
>JZKD02S1472321.1:0-10829 GCA_000966675.3 Picea glauca | reverse complement strand
CATCTGGGACACAGCCATGTTCCTTCATTTCCATAAATATGCCATGGACCTTGTTAATTTCCCCAGCTCTAAGGGTGCAATCCATGTATACATTATATAGAATAAGATCTGTACTACAACCTCTTTGAAGCATGTCTTTGTAGATCTTATGTCCATCGTGTGACCTACCCCACATAAAAAGTTCTTTGTTTACATCCTTTGCTACGTGCTTCCTCGAATATTTCATATGCTTCCATTCCTCTATTTGCGTTTCTCACCCAGTCATAAGGCCATTATCACAGGTAGAATCAGGGCTACCACCTCTTGCTTTGAACTCTTCAAGATATAAAAAGCTTCATCCACCTTCCCAGCCTTTAAGAAGAATACTATAAGTCACCACATTCACAGTGCACTTCAAATCTTTCATGTACTGAAAACATTCTAATGCTTTATTTAATTGGGGACAAGAATTAATGATAGGCTGCAAATTTGTCATGAGCATTATATTTGTCAAACTCTTCTTCTTCTGGAGAACCAGTTTCTCAAGTGCAGTTGATTTAATATCATCTTGATTAGGAATCGGACAACTTGTGACATTTATAGATGCTAGAGCTCGACTAGATAAGTTCAATTCAACAATCTTGTGGCAATTGACAAGACTTATGTGTTGAAGCCTTGGAAGATCCAGTGTGACAGAAGTTAGAAACCAGCAGAAATCAAGTTGAAGTGTTTCAAATCATAGATCACTTTAAACAAACTATCTTCTTCAATTTATGTATACAACGGAACATATATGTGTAACAGAATATGAATAGCACAGAAAGAATGCCATTTGCTTAACAAAATACTTCAGGAGAGTAAACAATATCTTCAAGAACCAGTAAGAAAATGTTATAAATCCAAAGCCCAACAGGATGTTCAAATATTCCTTGGTACCCAACCCATCCATGTCCATTGGACATGATTTAACCAGCTCAACAACTTTTCTCTTGTCTCTTGTAGCCAGCTGCACGAACCAATATTTCCCATGCTTGCTTCTTCGAAATTGCAATCTTTCCACTACTTTAGGATCTATATATCTATGACTAGCTCCTAAATCTATTAAAATAGTAAAAGGCATGGTTATTTATCATACCTTCTACTTCAATCATGTGTGATTGAAATTCCACTTGCTTGTTTTCCAGGGATGCATAGATCCTTGGAACACTTCTTCCCATGTCCTCCATTGTTTCAGCTTGTTGTACATTGTGGACATCTCTCACTTTTTCCTTTTTATGAGGATAGTCTCTATAAAAATTATCTCCTTTACAACCCCAACATTGAATCATTGTTTGCCTTGGAATTTTCCCACCTATCTCAGTCATTCTAGGCTATCTAGGGGTTTGATGTCCCTAAGAATTGTTTCTGAAGAATGGTGACTTATTCCCTTTCTTCCTTTGTTCCATATTTAATTTCTTCTTGTTTTCCCAAGATTTTTGAAAAGTAGGTTTTCCCTTTTGTTGATCATATAAGAACTTAGATTGCCTTATGGTTTCCTCCAAAGTTTTAGGATCATCATATTGAATCTTTATCATTGATGAAAGATGGCAGCCCACTCAAATATCCTTGGATCTTAATTGTCCCATCCTTGATGAAGGAGACATACTTCAATAGTTCTAAAAATCTCTTTTAATAGTCATCAATGGTCATGATGCCCAGTTTGAGTTCAAAGAACGCTTTCATATTTTTGTCATAATACCTCTTGGTCAAGTATTTCTTTTCAAAATACTTCTTGAATTCCTTCCAAGTAACATTCTTCTCTTTAATGTGTTGCACCTACACAAGTTGGTCCCACCACATGGATTATTTTCATTTTAGCTAATAAATATAAATTCTTCCTTCTGCATGAGAAGAATAATTATGCAATTGGAAATATTTTCTCATGCCCAACATCCATGTCTCGACATATTCACCTTTCTTGTTCTCTCCATCAAAAGTAGGAGGTTTGATCTTGTTCATTTCTCCTTTCAATTAATCCACCCCTGACCTCTTATGCTTCCTAGAAGGGGATGGACTTGAGCTACTATGTGACCTCCTTTTGGATTGTCTTTGAGAGTGATGGTGATGCATGTTATCACTCATGTATCTCCCTTTTTCCTCAGGGGTCTTGTGGCTTCCTGATTTGCTAGAGCCACTCTCCTTATCCAACTTCTTTTCAATTCTTTCCAGGCTCTGTATTAACTTCGTGTTGAAGTATTCATGCTTCTCTTTGGATTTCATAAGCCTTTCATTATCATCCTTGTGACTCTAGACATCTTTCTACAAATTTCTAATGATCTCTGCCATATTCATGTTATCATCCTTTCCTTCTCCATGTCCATTGGAGTTTGTTCCTTCAACTCCCAAATGGACATCCATTCCTCTAATCGCATATTCCTTCCTATTATCCTCTTGTTCATCCTACATATCTTTTCACTCTATGTTTATTCTGATATGATCAATCTATTGTTAATTCTGAAAAATGTGTAGCCAACAGAACCTTGTCAGGCTAATTGATTCAACAATTTTATAAAAAAAAACATGAACCATTTTGGTTTAATAACCTATCAAACTTATTTCCTCTTATTTTCTGAGTAGTTGTATGATCGCTCCCCTTTTCTTGGTGAACAACTATGTTTTGTTTTCCCATACCTTTCCAATGATTTCTTTCATGCTCAAATCTTAGTCCTGAGCAGAGAGTTATGGCTATCTGAAAATTGTCTTTCCTATGATGTAATATATGTACAACTGTTCTCCTTTCTCAAAACCAAATTGGCTCTTGGTCCCTTGCTTGATCCTATCATAAGGTTCATAGGTCTTCAGTATCTCTTATAATGTAGGTCTAAACTATATGAAACCCACAAGCTTCCTTTCTAAGCCCCTTTTCTTCCTCAAAAATAGTTTTCGGGCATTAAGCCCTTTTTCTTTGGCCCACAATCTCATGTGACCACAGGTTGTGACCCAATGCTAACAGAAAGGATCTTAACCTAATCTTCAGGAATTTAGAGCTACTAAACTTTGGGCTTTAGAGTTTTTCCTTTCACCTCACCTCATTTCCTTTGAATGTCGAAGTGGCGAACTCCCAGACTAGTTCTCTAGAGCTTCGCACTTCGAAAGTTCTTACAACTTCATACTTCAATTTTCTTGAATAATGAAAAAGTAGTCCTTCGGGGTTTTAGAATTTCGACGCTTCATAGATTCAGGTTTCGGAGAACTTTACAGCAAAACTCAACAATTCTTCCAAACTTTGAACTAGAAAACCGGTCCATGTGACTCCTGGTGACATCATCACGTCATGTCACTTCGGCACTCCAGAGCTTCAGGCTTCGAAGGATTCCATAACTTGTTCCAAAATTTCCTTTGAACGTCGAATTTTGAAACTTATGAAACTTTTGAGGTCCACTTAGTACAATTGTCATCAATTAATGTGGTGACACGTGGCCCCACCTTCTAGTGACATTTGTCGGATCGCTATTAGTACAACACGACCTATCAAAAGTACAAAACTAGCTAACATGTGCAATGCCTAGGAGAGATCCATGTCACCCCAAGTGACGTCATCATGCCACATAACAATCTATACTTCAACACTTCATAGCTCTGGGATTCGAAGGATTTTTCATTACAACACAACATTTCTTCTAAACGTTGAACTATCAAGCAGTTGCTTCCCAAAGCTTCAGGACTTCGGAGCTTTCCTCAACACTACTTCTAATTTCTTTCGAATGTCGAACTTTCAAACTGTGTTACTCTGGATTTTTGGGACTACAGCGCTTCGGGACTTTGGGCTTTGTAATTCTTTACCTTATAACACTTCAAAATACCTAAATGTTGAACTGGTGAATACAGTGATCTTCTTAACTCGGTTGTCAAACAATCAATGTAGTGACACATGGCCCCACCGACAGGCGACAAGTGTCAGGTCCCAATTGGTACTAAGGTTCTGTCATAGGTAAAATTATGACTAACATGTGGCACAACTAGGGGAGGTCCACATCACCCTTGGTGACATCATCATGCCACATCATACGTTGTGCTTCGGCACTTCGTAGCTCTGGGCTTCGGCAGATTTCTAGATTTATCAACATGTTTCTCCTGAACTTTGAACCATTGAATGACTTCTTCCCATAACTTCGGGACTTTGGGACTTTAGGACTTCGGGAGACTTCTCCACACTACACCATTAATCCCTCAAACATTGAATTCTTGAATAGGTTGATCTATGGACATGTTTCCTCAAAGACGAACGGTCCAAGTTCACTCTGGAGTTTGGGACTTTGGTAGATTTCCCTCTTGGCATCTTGAGGACTCACTTCTCCTGGAGTGTCGAACCTTTGATATTTCATGATATCTACGGCTCACATTCGCTTGCATGCAGATATGATAGTTGGGATCTGATCTTCACCATTGTGCCTCACCTCTTGATATTTTCTTGATCTAATGGTTATGATATGTCCTTGGCCAAATCCAATGGTCAAGCACTTCTCCTACTGATATACGATGCAGATCCACTCTAGAACTTCAGAGCTCCAAGGATTTTTCCTCTTTTATGACTACGAAATTCAAAATGTCGGAGTGGTGAAGTTCATAGGACTTTGCTACTTAATCACTATGCTCCTTTTTCTATTTCTTACAGTTTTGAAGGCTCTTCCTTCTCCCGAACAGATCCTACAGCTCAAAACTGAACTTTGTGGCCCAATACCATGGTTGTTGTGGTTTCTTCTCCACTACCTCTCTTGAGATTTCCATTACCACCTAGGTGTTCTCTTAGTGCCCTTTTGGCACTCTGTAACATCCAATTACTTATACACGGCCCATCCAGGTTCAGTGTTGAAATCAGGCTCTGATAAAAAATTGTAATGACCTCTACCACCCAAGCTAGGTCATGCCACCCAAAAAATAGCTTTCAAGCTCTCATACCAAATTGTGACACACCCCCAACCACCTGCATACATAAGCATTCTTCTACAACACAAATTCATGTGAATTAACAGTAAAACATACATGCAGCAAACACATGCAATTCTGAAAAATAACAGACATGTACTTAAACACGGTATGTGACATTAACACAATTGATACTTATCTTTTAAGTGATGTCCACCAACTTTGTTCATACCTTCCATGAACCTCCCAGCCTTAGACCACGTTGCTCATTACTTTTAGCAATGGTTCACCCCCTATCTAGGACTAAACTCCACCCGAGCAAAGGGATTCCTAAGCTAGGATGAGACTATGGAAAGTAGCACAGTACATCAGGAAGTATTCCCTCCCAGGAGTCCACTCACATCCACATCTTATAGTCCTACGCCTTTCTCGGAATCTTCTGAATTATCCTCTATAATTATAAGATTCTCCTTTTCATGGATAGATGAAACATGGCCTTTGAATTTAATCTAAATTTATTAGTAGCTCTGGTGGATTTTCTCTTAAGGAACTTAGGCACAGGTGTTGTATTTTTTCTCTTTTTTTTATCTTTTGCATTCTTATTGCTTGTAGATTTTTGTTTCTGCTTGACTGGGGTCTGAACTGGGCTCATATTATAATCCTCATATTCATCAATTTTCATCTTTATATCTGGATTAGGAAATATGGAAATGTCTTCATTTTGTTTATATTTCTTACCACGACTAGTGGTAACTTCCTCATGATCCTTACCTACAAGCAAATCTCCAATGGTTTGTTGATTTTTTAATTTCCTCTTGCTAGCTCAAGTTACCCTAGCTACAGGTGATTCTTCTTTAATTAAGAACTCAGTGGCTTTACCAGTCTGTTTCTATTGGGATGATTTCTTCCCTTTGGCACTTTTGGATCTAGTTGATTGTAAATCGTTTCTTAAAGACNCTCTTGTAGCCAGCTGCACGAACCAATATTTCCCATGCTTGCTTCTTCGAAATTGCAATCTTTCCACTACTTTAGGATCTATATATCTATGACTAGCTCCTAAATCTATTAAAATAGTAAAAGGCATGGTTATTTATCATACCTTCTACTTCAATCATGTGTGATTGAAATTCCACTTGCTTGTTTTCCAGGGATGCATAGATCCTTGGAACACTTCTTCCCATGTCCTCCATTGTTTCAGCTTGTTGTACATTGTGGACATCTCTCACTTTTTCCTTTTTATGAGGATAGTCTCTATAAAAATTATCTCCTTTACAACCCCAACATTGAATCATTGTTTGCCTTGGAATTTTCCCACCTATCTCAGTCATTCTAGGCTATCTAGGGGTTTGATGTCCCTAAGAATTGTTTCTGAAGAATGGTGACTTATTCCCTTTCTTCCTTTGTTCCATATTTAATTTCTTCTTGTTTTCCCAAGATTTTTGAAAAGTAGGTTTTCCCTTTTGTTGATCATATAAGAACTTAGATTGCCTTATGGTTTCCTCCAAAGTTTTAGGATCATCATATTGAATCTTTATCATTGATGAAAGATGGCAGCCCACTCAAATATCCTTGGATCTTAATTGTCCCATCCTTGATGAAGGAGACATACTTCAATAGTTCTAAAAATCTCTTTTAATAGTCATCAATGGTCATGATGCCCAGTTTGAGTTCAAAGAACGCTTTCATATTTTTGTCATAATACCTCTTGGTCAAGTATTTCTTTTCAAAATACTTCTTGAATTCCTTCCAAGTAACATTCTTCTCTTTAATGTGTTGCACCTACACAAGTTGGTCCCACCACATGGATTATTTTCATTTTAGCTAATAAATATAAATTCTTCCTTCTGCATGAGAAGAATAATTATGCAATTGGAAATATTTTCTCATGCCCAACATCCATGTCTCGACATATTCACCTTTCTTGTTCTCTCCATCAAAAGTAGGAGGTTTGATCTTGTTCATTTCTCCTTTCAATTAATCCACCCCTGACCTCTTATGCTTCCTAGAAGGGGATGGACTTGAGCTACTATGTGACCTCCTTTTGGATTGTCTTTGAGAGTGATGGTGATGCATGTTATCACTCATGTATCTCCCTTTTTCCTCAGGGGTCTTGTGGCTTCCTGATTTGCTAGAGCCACTCTCCTTATCCAACTTCTTTTCAATTCTTTCCAGGCTCTGTATTAACTTCGTGTTGAAGTATTCATGCTTCTCTTTGGATTTCATAAGCCTTTCATTATCATCCTTGTGACTCTAGACATCTTTCTACAAATTTCTAATGATCTCTGCCATATTCATGTTATCATCCTTTCCTTCTCCATGTCCATTGGAGTTTGTTCCTTCAACTCCCAAATGGACATCCATTCCTCTAATCGCATATTCCTTCCTATTATCCTCTTGTTCATCCTACATATCTTTTCACTCTATGTTTATTCTGATATGATCAATCTATTGTTAATTCTGAAAAATGTGTAGCCAACAGAACCTTGTCAGGCTAATTGATTCAACAATTTTATAAAAAAAAACATGAACCATTTTGGTTTAATAACCTATCAAACTTATTTCCTCTTATTTTCTGAGTAGTTGTATGATCGCTCCCCTTTTCTTGGTGAACAACTATGTTTTGTTTTCCCATACCTTTCCAATGATTTCTTTCATGCTCAAATCTTAGTCCTGAGCAGAGAGTTATGGCTATCTGAAAATTGTCTTTCCTATGATGTAATATATGTACAACTGTTCTCCTTTCTCAAAACCAAATTGGCTCTTGGTCCCTTGCTTGATCCTATCATAAGGTTCATAGGTCTTCAGTATCTCTTATAATGTAGGTCTAAACTATATGAAACCCACAAGCTTCCTTTCTAAGCCCCTTTTCTTCCTCAAAAATAGTTTTCGGGCATTAAGCCCTTTTTCTTTGGCCCACAATCTCATGTGACCACAGGTTGTGACCCAATGCTAACAGAAAGGATCTTAACCTAATCTTCAGGAATTTAGAGCTACTAAACTTTGGGCTTTAGAGTTTTTCCTTTCACCTCACCTCATTTCCTTTGAATGTCGAAGTGGCGAACTCCCAGACTAGTTCTCTAGAGCTTCGCACTTCGAAAGTTCTTACAACTTCATACTTCAATTTTCTTGAATAATGAAAAAGTAGTCCTTCGGGGTTTTAGAATTTCGACGCTTCATAGATTCAGGTTTCGGAGAACTTTACAGCAAAACTCAACAATTCTTCCAAACTTTGAACTAGAAAACCGGTCCATGTGACTCCTGGTGACATCATCACGTCATGTCACTTCGGCACTCCAGAGCTTCAGGCTTCGAAGGATTCCATAACTTGTTCCAAAATTTCCTTTGAACGTCGAATTTTGAAACTTATGAAACTTTTGAGGTCCACTTAGTACAATTGTCATCAATTAATGTGGTGACACGTGGCCCCACCTTCTAGTGACATTTGTCGGATCGCTATTAGTACAACACGACCTATCAAAAGTACAAAACTAGCTAACATGTGCAATGCCTAGGAGAGATCCATGTCACCCCAAGTGACGTCATCATGCCACATAACAATCTATACTTCAACACTTCATAGCTCTGGGATTCGAAGGATTTTTCATTACAACACAACATTTCTTCTAAACGTTGAACTATCAAGCAGTTGCTTCCCAAAGCTTCAGGACTTCGGAGCTTTCCTCAACACTACTTCTAATTTCTTTCGAATGTCGAACTTTCAAACTGTGTTACTCTGGATTTTTGGGACTACAGCGCTTCGGGACTTTGGGCTTTGTAATTCTTTACCTTATAACACTTCAAAATACCTAAATGTTGAACTGGTGAATACAGTGATCTTCTTAACTCGGTTGTCAAACAATCAATGTAGTGACACATGGCCCCACTGACAGGCGACAAGTGTCAGGTCCCAATTGGTACTAAGGTCCTGTCATAGGTAAAATTATGACTAACATGTGGCACAGCTAGGGGAGGTCCACATCACCCTTGGTGACATCATCATGCCACATCATACGCTGTGCTTCGGCACTTCGTAGCTCTGGGCTTCGGCAGATTTCTAGATTTATCAACATGTTTCTCCTGAACTTTGAACCATTGAATGACTTCTTCCCATAACTTCAGGACTTTGGGACTTCAGGACTTCGGGAGACTTCTCCACACTACACCATTAATCCCTCAAACATTGAATTCTTGAATAGGTTGATCTATGGACATGTGTCCTCAAAGACGAATGGTCCAAGTTCACTCTGGAGTTTGGGACTTTGGTAGATTTCCCTCTTGGCATCTTGAGGACTCACTTCTCCTGGAGTGTCGAACCTTCGATATTTCATGATATCTACGGCTCACATTCGCTTGCATGCAGATATGACAGTTGGGATCTGATCTTCACCATTGTGCCTCACCTCTTGATATTTTCTTGATCTAATGGTTATGATATGTCCTTGGCCAAATCCAATGGTCAAGCACTTCTCCTAATGATATATGATGCAGATCCACTCTAGAACTTCAGAGATCCAAGGATTTTTCCTCTTTTATGACTAAGAAATTCAAAATGTCGGAGTGGTGAAGTTCATAGGACTTTGCTACTTAACCACTATGCTCCTTTTTCTGTTTCTTACAGTTTTGAAGGCTCTTCCTTCTCCCGAACAGATCCTACGGCTCAAAACTGAAATTTGTGGCCCAATACCATGGTTTTTGTGGTTTCTGCTCCACTACCTCTCTTGAGATTTCCATTACCACCTAGGTGTTCTCTTAGTGCCCTTTTGGCACTCTGTAACATCCAATTACTTATACACGGCCCATCCAGGTTCAGTGTTGAAATCAGGCTCTGATAAAAAATTGTAATGACCTCTACCACCCAAGCTAGGTCATGCCACCCAAAAAATAGCTTTCAAGCTCTCATACCAAATTGTGACACACCCCCAACCACCTGCATACATAAGCATTCTTCTACAACACAAATTCATGTGAATTAACAGTAAAACATACATGCAGCAAACACATGCAATTCTGAAAAATAACAGACATGTACTTAAACACGGTATGTGACATTAACACAATTGATACTTATCTTTTAAGTGATGTCCACCAACTTTGTTCATACCTTCCATGAACCTCCCAGCCTTAGACCACGTTGCTCATTACTTTTAGCAATGGTTCACCCCCTATCTAGGACTAAACTCCACCCGAGCAAAGGGATTCCTAAGCTAGGATGAGACTATGGAAAGTAGCACAGTACATCAGGAAGTATTCCCTCCCAGGAGTCCACTCACATCCACATCTTATAGTCCTACGCCTTTCTCGGAATCTTCTGAATTATCCTCTATAATTATAAGATTCTCCTTTTCATGGATAGATGAAACATGGCCTTTGAATTTAATCTAAATTTATTAGTAGCTCTGGTGGATTTTCTCTTAAGGAACTTAGGCACAGGTGTTGTATTTTTTCTCTTTTTTTTATCTTTTGCATTCTTATTGCTTGTAGATTTTTGTTTCTGCTTGACTGGGGTCTGAACTGGGCTCATATTATAATCCTCATATTCATCAATTTTCATCTTTATATCTGGATTAGGAAATATGGAAATGTCTTCATTTTGTTTATATTTCTTACCACGACTAGTGGTAACTTCCTCATGATCCTTACCTACAAGCAAATCTCCAATGGTTTGTTGATTTTTTAATTTCCTCTTGCTAGCTCAAGTTACCCTAGCTACAGGTGATTCTTCTTTAATTAAGAACTCAGTGGCTTTACCAGTCTGTTTCTATTGGGATGATTTCTTCCCTTTGGCACTTTTGGATCTAGTTGATTGTAAATCGTTTCTTAAAGACGGGATTAGCCAATCTAGGGATCTTTAGACTTCGTTTAAAGAGGATATTACCAATGTATTAATTAAACCCTGATGAAAGAGATTGCCTTTAGCTATAGTAGGATGGGATTGCACCCTCTTA
>JZKD02S1472310.1:0-10830 GCA_000966675.3 Picea glauca | reverse complement strand
TCTATTCTCTCATTATGTTGCTTATCATTTTGATGTCTGGCTTCTTGCTAGAGAGCCCATGCACTTGGGGGTTTTGAGGGTTTTGACTGAACAAACCCTAGAGATCAACTCGGTGGTGAAATATTCCACCTTTTATTTATGAAATCTTAGTCATATAGGTGAAATATCCCTCCCTCGCCATTCTAAATCAGTTACTATTCATTCATAGGGGAAATTGAGGAAGTAGGTCACATTTCTGGTGGGTTTTCGCATAGCTAGGACACACTTTCTTGAGTGAGGAGTTCGTGGTGGATGGTAGACATCATATATGAGAGAGATATCACTTCAAAGGTATTCAGTATCCTAGGGTGCCTCTTTACATCAATATTCAAGGGTATTCTTCAACCATTTCAATCTATCTACCAATGGGGTACATTTCTTTTCAGGAGGGTGAATTCTTCATCTTGGATCTAGTGTTTTGGAGGGTGAGATCTCACCCAACAGTTAGGAGATTTGTCAGAGGATTGTGTTATTCCCCAATATATCATTTATTAGTTGGTTTCAGTGATTCATAGGCCATATACTTGGAGGCTGATTTCTTGGCTTGCTACAATGAATTGGGAGCACATTGTGCTAGGGAGGAAATCACATCTCAGCTAAGGACGCGTTCGATCTTCTAGATATTTTGTGTTCAGATTGAGTAGGATTTTGGAAGCCTATATCTTCATCTCTATCTTGTATATTGGAGGCATCATCAACCACACAATCTATTCTATTATATGTATTCCATATCTGCTCCATTTTGTATGAGGACAACTACTATCATAAATACAACTCAGATTTGAGGTATTTGTTGCTATTTCCTATGTTACTTATTATTGCATATTATTGTGTATCCATTATTGTTATACTCATATTATTTATGTTCTACAAAACTCAATAAAACCCTCATAGCACACTTGAGAAGACAATCATGCAAACTGTTTGACGAAATACCACAACCAAAAAACACATAAAACGTCAATGTTCCAAGCAAATCTGTTTGGGAACATTACACTTAGTAGTATATATGTCCCCACTAGACTATAGTCTCATTAGAAATTAGGACTAAGAGGATCCAAATTTTTCACTTAAGAATAATGTTATAGTTTAAAAGTGACTTTGGGAAAAAGGTGAAATAAGTGGAAAAATGACACATGAAGAAAATAAAGGAGATAACATTAGAAGCGGGTCAATTAAATAAAGTGAGAATTATATCATAGGTATAAAGGAAAAATGAGGGTGCCTCACTCCTCATTCATGTCATTTTCACTTTTGCATCTTGAGCTCTTGAGATAAGAAAGTTTTGAGAGTTTTGGGAGAATAAACCTTAGAGATCATCTCAATGGTGAAAGATTCCACCTTTCCTGGTCTAATCTTGGTCAAATAGGTGCAATATCCCTTCCTCACCATTCTACAAAAGTTACAAGTTACTCATCCATTGGAGAAGAGAGGGAATGCATAGTTTCTGGGTTCTTTTAGCAGGAGGGCGCATTGCTTGAAGGAAGGAAGTTCGATTTGGCCAAGGAGAAGGAGATATGAAGGATTTTTCGATTGAGATAGCTTGGTAGGGGCCATAGTGCCTTTATTGGCCTACTTTTGGTGTGTATTTGTTGGGTAATGATTTATTGTGAGTGTGGCATGATTTATCCAAGTGAAGGTCACACTATTAGAAGAGGATATATTCACCTTGGGGTCAAAAACACTATTCTTCAGCAAGGGAACTCATCCAATTTGTTTCTAGACATCAGATATACTATTCCCATGTGTTTTGGTTGGTGTCGGAGCTAAGGAAGGAGAGGGCCAGAATATCCATAAGCTACAAACATGAATTAGTGCGCAAATCCTCCAGTTTGAGGGGTTTTCCACTTTAGAGGACAAGGAACTCATCTCTTGCAAATATTTGGCCTTTGGAGGCTTGTATCTTCTCTTCATGGACTTTCTTGAGGGTTATTATCATTTTTTTTGCTAGATCTTAGTTATATTGTTCCATATCTGTACATCTATTGTATCGAGATCTTCGACTATCTAAATAAAGGTCAGATATGATGTTGTTTCTTTTCCATTTTGTTGAATATCTTTTATCTTGTTCTGGGATGTGATTATTGTTGTATTATTTTCACTTGCACACTATAAAATCAATATAATCCTCCTAGCACAATCCTGGAAGGAAGATCTACAAAAAAAAAAAACATTAAACAAAAAAATTCAACCTAAACCCTAAGTTTCCAAGCAAGGAATGACTTGGGAACATTACAACCTCTCACCCCCCTTTTAATTTCTTACAATATTTTCAATATAACTCCTCATCAACAAGATCAACATAGATCCATGTAGGTTCTTTAACTCTTGGGGCCATGGTAAAATTCAAATCTATAAATTGAAATATTATTTTTAATCAATTTTCATAAATTGACTTGTTATTCATTATTGTTGATGCTATTAGATGATTTGTACTAACTAATTAAAACAACTATTGAGTTGAATGTGTTGGGTGCAATCATATTTTGATAAGGAAGTCTATTTTGGGTGCATGCCTATTTTTGGAGAAATATCTGTTTTGGGGAAATACCTATTTTTGAAAGAAATACCCACACAACAAGTGGCAAGAAAGAATCATACAGGAAAAGAAGGGAAATCAACATGCAGGAGGAAAAACAACATGGCACACAGGTAGACAAGACTAACCATGATAGGGTTAGGGCTTTTGAAAAATATTGTAATGACTATAAGCCTATAAAGTAGTATAAATAAGGACCTAGGAGGGCTAGGTCGAAAAAAAGGAAGAAGAAGAAGAGAGGGCTTGTACTAAGGAAAAGATGTTAGTTAACTATTAAGAGTTAATTGGTTGGAAAACCACTGATTGTAATAAGTCTTGTATAAGAGTCAAATAAGTTATTCTTGAGGGTTAGGTCACAAGATAAGGAGCTCAGTGTGATCTAGTCAGCCTCACATAAGGTTCTTCCCCTCAATTTTGATTGTATTACTAAAGATGTAATGCGTGTAGTGCAAGATTTTGCAGCAGAATCAATAAAAGAGCAGAGCGACTGGATCTTTGTGGACATTGCCCTAGGAGGGGGTGAACCAAGATAAACCTTGTGTTCTATGTGATTGCTAATGAATTATTTTATTTTCTGATGATCATTAGCTTAATAATGAATGGTTAAACTAGCTATATCAACATGCATGCATAGGTTTAAATATGAATAAATCATAGAAGTAAATGAATAATTAACAAGGATAATGCACAAGGGATAACGAACCTAATCAAAATCTCCACACACTCTTAGATTGAAAACAATTGAGTATTATAGTCCCCCATAAAATATATGTCTGGTGAGACTGCGTTATGCACCCTGTGTGTGGCATTTCCTTCTGGTTTACCAGGAGGGATGATAATTATGAAAGTTTTGTTGGAAACTTGTTAGAGATCAGAACCTAGGTTAGCCCAAGAAGAATTTAAGAACCAACAGATGGTTCCTTTTCCATATGGAACTACACATGATTGAGTGGATGAGATCCATGGAAGAAATACATGGAGGATGAAAGTATAGAAGGGAATGTTCAGACCATGGAATCCAACAAAGGAGGATATTGAAACATGGTTGAAAAAAAATGAACTTGATTTTGTGTAGAAGGACAACATAAAACCTAAGTTAACACCACACAAATATTTCGATAAATATGTGTTTAGCGACTTGCAGGAGGTATTTTTCTGTGATTTCCCACATTTTTTATAGGAGTGGGTATCGAGGTTAAAGGAAAACCACCCTACAAATTGAAACAAACAATTGGAGTGGAATCATGTGGAGATCGCGTAGTTACAACAAGTTAATAAATTTTTTACGCGCGTAGTAGATTTTTGGTTAGACAATATTGTTGCAAGTCTTATCACCGAATTCACAGTAGATACCATGAAGTCCTACACCGTAGAAAAGAATGATTTTCTAAAGGGACCCAGAGGTAGGTACATCATATCACTGTATACTTCAATCAAGATTTTATTGTATGACAATAGTGTGATCACAATGGAATTAGACAACTAAACTTCCATGTGTGCATGGGGGAAGGGGGCAAGCATTGACAGGAGGTTGAGATATGGATAGGAAGATGAATAAATGAAATAATAAGGAGGCCATGAACCCAATCATGATGGAAGAGGACCATATAAAGTAGATAATGGAAAAATCTGGAAAGATGCACAACGAAATACCCTACAAATATAAAAATGAATAACAAGGAGAGAGACATAGTCGACATAGAGGGATTAGCGAGTGACGAAGAAGAGTTAGAGGATCTTTGAGCTATGGATAAGATTGAGGAAATCCTGCGTGTAACATATGAAATGAAAACAAGAGGTATTCACTTTTATTTATAAAGATGTAGTGAAAACCTATTGGTTTATTGAGGGTGTGCAAATTCAGTAGTATATAAGGGTGTGAATTGCTATTCTAACTCTTCTCGAAAGATTCCATACGATTGGTGAATTCAAGCATCTTGTACCCCTATATTGCATGACCAATTCATTTCACACTAGAACTTTTGGGATGGAGGCACTTTACTATAAGGAATAACAACAATTTTTTCACATTCGAGAGGCCCCTACCCAAAAGCGGTTGTTTATACCCCCTTGAACTAATGCCACCTTTGATTACTGACTTTACCCACTTGCTAGTGAGGCCATTCATTCCCCAATAACCCCAACCATGCAAGCAAGCAAAGAAGGCCTAGCTACCATTAATAGTCGTCGTCTCGGTCCCCCCTTTCAATGAGCAATCCTAGCTTTTTCATCTTGCTACTTACTTTGTTGCTTGATCTGCTCCTACCTCCTATGTCTTTTCTCCTATGGATTTTGACTCTGTTGCCAAGTATTTATCTGGAATGGATGTTTGTGGTTAGAAACAGAAGGAAAAACTCCAATCCAGATCATCATCGGTGTTGAACCTACAACCCCATGTGCGACTAATACACTAGAAAGAACACCATTGTTTATACAACCAAATTTTAGTGGAATAAAAGAAACATGATCGGGATTCAATGAAGGAAAATCAAATGGGGGAGCAAGTTTAGGAAGTAATAGTCAATTTTTTACACCACATGGAGGCAGTAGTTCAACACAGTTCAAAATGGCAGGACATGATCCCACGATCAGATTACCAGAATTTTTGGGAGAGGTATCAGAGGACCTTGAAAAGAACTTATTCATTTGTGAGAAGATATGGGAAGCAAAGTAGCTCATATATGAGGATACAAAGCTCATGTAGTTAGCTATCACACTAAGAGACTACACACTGGATTGGTACATGAGCCTAGATGTAAACAATCCATAGGGAGTACCAAAGATGATTGCAGATGTGAAAAAACTACCAGTAACTGAGTTTCAGAAGCCAAGATCAGAAGACCAGTACATGAATGAAATGATCAAAATCAAGAAGAAACCAAGTGAGCCTTTTTGGGAGATTGATCAAAGATTCAAATGTATGAAAGGTAAGTTGAAATATTCAATTACTAACATGCAACATAGGCACTTATTTTTTAACTCACTGTTACCACAATTGAAGTATCCTTTAAGACAACAAAAGTTTCAAACTCAGGAAGAGGCTTTGTAGGAAGCCCTGCTGGAAGAGAACTAATATCAATAGAAATATCCAACAACAGAGGAGCTGAAGGAGGACTTGAAGAATCTAACATTTCAACTTAACCAAAATAAGGGAAAAGAGAAAAGAGAAAATGTTTGGTGTATGCTATACAAGACAAAATAAGGGAAAAGAGAAAAGAGAATATGTTTGGTGCCAAACCCTTTTCCAACAGAAGGACCATGGTGCTAGATTTATAAGATGCATGAGAATGATCCATATCATTGTTCAATGATGTAGAAGTATAAGATAGCACCCAAAAGTTCATATTGCATTTTTTTCAAATCAGTGGGTCATGATGATAAGGATTGTAGAATGAATGAGCTTATGAGAGAAAAAAATTCAGATACTTATAGGGTGCAAGCAGAAACGATGACAGGACAAGATGCACCTCAGTTCAGCCAGGTACCACCACCATATAACAATGCAGAAGAACAATACAACAATGCATAGCCACAATACAATAATTCACAACCACAGTATAACCCTGCACATTATAACCTAGTAGCCCAGTACAATGCACCACAAGGAGATCGAGGTGGAGGATGAGGTACAGGAGGATTTTGACAAGGTAAAGGAGGATTTGGATGAGGCAGAGGACCAATAGTGTGCCACAACTGCCAAAAACCAAGACATTTTGCAAGGGATTGTCCACTTCCACCAACAACATTTATGTACTGTCACACAACAAACCATGACACAAAAGACTGCTCAACACTCTTGGGAAAGATCTAGGAAAAAATGAATCAGAACAACCAAAATTTCCAGTGGATTTCTATAAAAGCTAGGGATTATGGGAGAAACATAAATATAGTCACTCGAGGAGGATCCAAGACAGGAAATGATGCAACAAAACAAGATCCAAGTCAAAACCAATGGGTTAAGAAGAATATTGAGCCACATAAGAAGTTTGACATGCAGAAAGAAAATGAAACATTTAAGGGGGGGAAATAAGAGTTTCTCAAGTAGAATGTTGTGTCTACATCAGTCAGGAAGCAAACTCAGAACCCACCAATGTATGAGATGCCATCCTCAATGGACTAGACAAGTGAAGGACAACCTTTAGAGAAACTAAGTCCCATAAATAATTTTCTGCAATCCCGAGTTAAGTTATTAAATGATCCATCATCTGTGAAATTGTTACAAAATCTTCTAGAAATATGCAACACAGATGTAGAAGGGAAGTTAGAGCAGAGAAAAATCAATCATCTCCATACAAGAAGAAGGACAAGCAAAGAATTTTGACTAAATGATAACATTGGGGATTTCAACATGGGATATATTATATTGTATTTAGGCTCTGACGTAAATGTCTTACCTAGGAAAGCATGGCAGTGTATGGGAGAACCCACATTATGCTATTCACATGTCTAGTTGAAACTAGCAAATCAACACAGAGTGTTACCAATTGGAAGGCTTAAATGTTTGACAATAGATTTGGATGTAGTGCGCACTATGGAAGATTTTGAAGTGATAGAGATAGTAGATGGCACAACACCTTACCCAACATTACATGGATTGGATTGAGAATTCTATAACCAGGATATAATCAACCCGAAGACAAGAAAAATGAATTTTGAATCAGGCGAATACAGATTCATTTCACCATTCGATCCTTCGGAAGGAGAAAGGTTTATAGAGGCTACTTGTTTGGATCTGGAGGAAATAAACCAATTATATAGAACCACTGTGAGAGAAGACAATTATGTTAACCCAACTACAGATAGGGTACTCAAATGGAGAAGAATTACATCATGTGCTTTTGACTCAGACACCAGTTTGGAGAATTGGAAACAACGATTACATGAAGTTTCCACAAGGAGGTGCGCAAGAATAGACTGCGTAGTAAGATGTGTTGGTACAAATATAAGAGAACCTCTCAGTTTTCATGGGCTAAATGAATTAGAGGAATTCTTGATGAAATATGAAGATGAAATGTTAAAAAATCAAAAGCTCTTAGCCCTAGATATTTCACTCAATGAAACACCTACAATATGGTGGGGTGCGCACAAAGACACAATTCAGGATTGGTATCAGTGTAAATGACTACTACACATTATATTTGGCACAAAACATGGGAGAAATAAAGTGTAGAAGTATGATGGAAAAGGAACACAATTTGAACACTTGGAGAAGTGTAGAACACAATGGAGGATGACACCACCAGAGGAATGGCCTCATCACTTTATTCATACATTGAAAGGGATCCCAGGGAACTGGTACATAGACCAAGAGATGCCCAGAGGAACCACATAATGGACACGATTACAACAAAATTTTGTAGTAACTTTCTCATTTGAACATGAGAACCACAACATTGATTCAACGCTGAAGATGATACGAGTGTTGATTTTTCAATGAGCTATGACTCATGCATTTAATTCAAATTTTTGTTTAGATTTTAACTTGAACCATAACTACTGGAGCAAATCAAGATCATAAGAAGAATAACCATGCACAATAACACAATAAGTATCATGGTAAACCCTTCTCAACAAGGGAAGAAAACCCAACCAATCCTTTGCTATATTCTTCAAGAGAAAGACCCCCCACACTATCACCAAACTTAACACAAAAGAGGGTGCTATAATTCTCATAATTTCAAACCACAACTTCTGAAATTATGAGATGACACAATGTTTAGTGTGTTTCCTTTGATGGGTATTCACATTTATTTATATAAGACTTTTCACATAAAATGATGTGTCTATTGGGACAATAGGGTCGACCTCAATAAATCAAAATATAATTAATAGTTTCCATATTAATTATCTTTTACATTAAGGTGGGGCCGACCTGTACCCTTTATATAACAAATAGGGTTACAGGTAAGTCTAAATCTTGAACAATATAGCAAGGGATCTCATACACCCACTAGTGCTCAACCACTAGGGGCACATCCCCAGGGATGTCCACATCTCTATCTTACTACATCTCACAAGAGAACCACACTCAATAGTGGTCAACCACTAGGATCACATTCACCTGTTCTCATCCATAGGCATGTCCAACTCAACATATATTCTTTCCCACTGCATTACACATGAGAGTCATATGGAGTTCATCATCTCAACTGTCTGCTCAGAGGAGGCTAATACATCATTTCATCTTTGTCTCAGAACGATGCACCCAGCTCATGGGAATTCACATGTTCACTTGTGCTCAACCACATGCATGTCTAACTCAACATATCTTCTTTCTCACTGTGTTACACAGGAGAATCATTTGGATTTCATCTAAACTCTTTGTAAGGAGGAGGTCAACACAACGTTCCATTTCTGTCTCAGATAGGAACCACACACCCAACTCAGGGGGTCTCTCTTAGATCTGTGTCCTGGAGGATGTCTCACATAGCTGTAATCATCAACACTCCCTCTCAGCTAGGGAGGCATTCACCATTAGGCCAAGTCTCGCACATAATTACTCAAACTTTTTCTTTGTTGTAGTCATCAACACTCCCTCTCAACTAGAGAGGTATTCTTCACCAAGCCAGTTTGGTGAAGACGTCTGCAATCTGCTCATGTGTAGAAAGGTATTGCACGTGTACTTCTTTCCTCTACACCATGTCTATGAAAATGATATTTTATCTCAACATGTTTCGATCTACCATGAAACACAAGGTTCTCAAAGATCTTCACACAACTCTGGTTATAATCATAGAATCCATCTCATGATCAAGTAAATTTGTCAGAAGTTTGTGAAGCCACACTGCTTCGCACACTCAATGCTATATACTTTGCTTCTGTGGTAGTTCAAGGCCACAGAGCTTTGTTTCCTACTGCACCAGGAAACCATGGAAAACTCTAAGGTCAAACAATAAACATATATTCTCTTCCAGTCCACTGCACTCTTTTCTCAATCTATATCGACATATCCCTGCAAAATCAAGTTCACACTGGAGGCATATCTTAGGCCATATCCAATTGTGCCTCGTATATATCTCAATACATGGTTTACTGCTATCCAATGAGTCTTTATCGGGTGACTCATGGATTGACTAAGAAAATTCGTTGCATAGCATATATCAGGTCTGGTGTTAACCATATACATCAATGATCCAATCAGCTATCGATACACATGTGGATCAATCTTGTTTGAATCATCATCATTTTTTTCCCATTAAATCCATCACCATCGGTGTAGACATGGATTTGCATTCGGTCATACTGAACTTATTTAATATCCCTACTATATATTCTCCTTGACTTAGGAAAAGTCTCATTGGTCCTATGTCATACTTCTTGTCCCAAGAATTAGTGCATCATACCTAGATCCTTCATCTCGAAATCATAAGTTGAGGCTTTCTTGTATTCAACAACACGACTTCCAGAATAAGTCATTAAAATCAGGCTCTCATCACCAACAATGTAATAATATAGGTTTGGATCAGAAACAGTCTTGCTAAAACCCAAACTCATCAGGAATCCATCTATCTGATCTAGTTTCCAAATCATGAATGGTAGTACATATGGAATTGCATTGGGCTACTGGATCAATATGTCTCATCATAGTTCACTCCCTCTACTCATGAGAATCCTCTGACTACAAGTCTCATTTTTTTATTTCTCGACAATTCCATCAGCTGCATGTCTTTCTTCCTCTTGCAGAGTTTGTCAATCCCAGACAGGCCTTTTTATGGCCTACTGCAAAGTCCCTGGGAATATCAATTGGAACAACTCGATCAACTGTATCAATGGCTATCTCCCTCTGGAATTCTGAAGAGGAAGAAGGTACCGCCTCTCTTTCTCAATTAGTTTGAATCCTTCCAAGTCAAATGAATCCCTCTGAAGTCTGAAGGATAATCATATTACTTTGTTTTTAACCTATATGGAATAAGAAAACAAACGAAAGGAAACAAGACAAGAATATCTCCTAGAGGAGATTCATGAGTACATATCTAGAATCAAAACATTTTAAGGATTGTTGTCATAGCTACAATACCTACTTGTAATGTAGTATCCTTAGAAATGTAGGTTAGAGGCATTCTAATTTTAAAATAATCAAACCCAGAGTCTTCAATTCTAGTGTGTTGTTCCTTTGAATTCACTGAGATTCTTATGGATCCACGATTGTAGCAAGGGTTCCTTTCTCCTACAAGAACCCTCATAACAATGATGAAAATAATATATACAAGTGCATATCTGAGAGTGTACACCAATGGATATTCTTCTTGATT